>AWOL01S0018650.1:36129-51189 GCA_000715115.1 Nicotiana otophora
GGGGTTGTAGCGGGTAAAGAGAGTCATATTTGACAACGTCAAAATTGACGCTGCATAGATCGGTATCTCTGTTGGAGTTTGTCTTCTTTACAATGTGGTTGATAGGCATCAGATGGAGAGTACCATGAGTTCCTTTCTCTCACTTATTAATGAGAGTAGTATATAACTCAAGGGTTTCATTAAATATGTGTAGCATAGTTTACCCGGTTCTTTGACAGGTGCTACACAATAAGTGAAGAGCTATTCCTCCACATGCAAAATAGCTTAACTGGACTACAATCAGTAAGCCTGAAGCATGATCAGGGGAATTATTTGCCCACCCAAAACCTCAAGAGCTTTTTAAGAATAGGAGGGTGAGTGATAATGCCATCGTTATCCAGGATGTTATGTCTAGATTTAACAAACTCAAGGGTAAAATGACCAACATGATTCTTAAAATAGACCTAGAAAAGAGACAAGATGTCTGGATAGAGAATAGACAAGACAATGATAAATTTGAGTAGGATCCAGCTGCTGTTCCCTGGTAGCAAAAACCATAAGGCATGTAACTCTGTCTTCGGGATTGTTCAAGTGTAGAGCTTATGAGATCTATGAGTAGATGGCGTGGGAGAGGAAGGTTTAATTAGCTCTTCGGAAATGGGGGACACAAATGTCCGCGCAGAAGAATTCGAAGCCATCAGATTATTGGGTAGCTTAAGTTTGATTTATTTGCCTTCTTGGATATTTCATACTGGATCCTGAGGAAACAAACTTCTTTTAACTTAAATAGGAGCAGTAGTTATAACATAAAACATTATTGAATCATACGTCTACTCTACTTCTGAAAATTTTCAAAATATTGTACTATTATTCTTGTTAATTGATTAAAGTAATGTTTTATTTAAGTTAAAAATTCTGGATTTATATTGGATCCAGAGGAGCAATACCAGTGATTCCCACTGCAACTTGCAATTTATGTTTTGAGTCAACCTTATTTCTGTCTATATCTTTTTATAGTAAGTACCATTTAGAGAGTGAGTTCCTAACTATTCTTCGCCGTCCTTAGGTACTGACTAGTAAATTTAGCTTAACATGTGTTAACGTGGGAAAATCAAGTGCAGTTAAGGGATTTGTTACTGGAGGTTGAGGTTTCTGGATGATTATTACCAGAGAAAAAAGGAGATGAGAGACAATGAAATGAATCGACCAACCCCATAACATTTGGGCTGCCTTCTATTTATTCTAACCCAGTAACAAGTCTTTACAAAGATGTACAAAAAGGAATAGGCTAAGCTATTACAAAACTGGCTAACTATTACAAACGGCTATGAAATAAATAATTTGGGCCACTCATATTTTCTGCTTTGGGCCTGAAGCTGAATATTCAGATAGCTCAACACCCACTTCAAGTTGGAGGGGAGAAACCACCTTCAACTTGCTTAGAAAAGAATGGTGAAGAACACCAAGTAGCGGCTTTGTAAACACATCTCCAAGCTGGTATGAAGTAGAGATATGAGACAATTGGATCAACCCCTCATTCAGCTTGGTTCAGATGAAGTGACAATCCACTTCTATATGCTTGGTATGCTCGTGAAATACCGTTGCCGTAGGGATTATCATTTCCAGTCTGGCTATCGAAGACTCAATATCAGAGGAAGATTTTTGGAAATTAGTTCCGCATTATTAACTGAATTAGTCGAATAAAATTCTAATATAATAGAGTAAGGTTTGAGGCTCGCTATCGTAGGCGGATGTAAAGTCCTATCTTGTAGTTATAGATGAAATAGATTTATCTTGTCTTTAAAGATCCAGTAGATGTTGTTGAAGCCTTGAAGGTGCAGTTGGCTTCCATCTAGTAGCTTTTGTTATCTATTATATTCTGTTTGCCCTCCCATCCTTGTGTTGGGTGTTAAAAGATCGGTCAGAATACAAATTATAATGCATTTGATTATGAAAGGATTTTCTTAATTGTTAGTAGCTTAATTTACAAAGTTTATTAGTTGTAGTGGCTTCCTTTAAACTCATTTGAAGTTGAATTGGTTCTTGAAAGCAAGTGCTTAGTTCACCTTTTTATGGACCATGAGTTTAGTACACGGAACGGTCCTTTTCGTAAATATTAAAGCAGTATGGATATTTCGAAGCTAGGGAAAAGAAATGAAAAAGAAAAAAGAGGATATAGTGATTTTTAAGCAGTGATTTTCTTCTTTTCACTTTTCTTTTTCTTAGTAATGAAACCACTACATTATATATCAAATGGAGCTAAAATAGCTAATTCTCTTGCGTGTCCTCCATTACGCCAAATTTTTGGTTATAAAATGCAAAAGGATGTATTTTGTTATAGCATGTTATTTACTTTATATTTTTGAGTTATCAACCGTTACTACAGACTGCTACAGGTAGTAGGTTTCTTCTATCTGATGGTATAAAATACATTGACACTATCACTGCACAGAAGTTAAACTTCATACTATAAAATAGGTAATAGTAATTAAGTGTCAGTGTCATAGACTTCAGTGTCTATTAGCTGTTCTTATGATGTCAATGGCCACTTAATTTAAGCCAAAAAATGGGAAACAATGGCCCGATGGCTGAAAGAAATGATTTGGTGGTAGGTTCAAATGTAGATATGCTTGTTACTTTATTTTTTGGTTTTCATTAGTTGTTCGGTAATTGTATTGGGTCCAACTAAATTCAAATTTGTGCCGAAAAATCCCATATTAGGGTAAAGTGTTCCTAACAGATAAGATACGTCTTTATACTCAGAGCTCGAACCTGAGACCCCTGGTTAAGAATAAAGAAGTACTTATGAATCCATCACAATCCTTGTGGAAGATTCAACAAATTGTAATCTTAATATGTTTCGTTGATGCTTTTGTACAATAAACTTCTAAAATATCTTTATTTCTACATTGCTTGGAATAACGGTTGGAAATAGATCAAGAGTTTTGTTTGACCAAAAAATATGTATCTTGGTTCAAATAATTAAATTTATGTAATTAAGGCTTAAACTTAGTTAACAATAATATTTTTAGATGAAACTTTCAAGGGTGCAATAAACAATAGATGGGTTCGGTCAGATAGTGATGACAACATGCAATAACTGTTCTGAAAAAACATAAGCAATAATGTAACATTCTATAGCAATGAATATCAATAAATGACATTTAAGTAAATAGAGGAATGATTCACCCAATAAAAGATGAAATAGATGGATGTTCCTCCTGACAATGATAAATGACAGACAAATCCTTGAATATTCGATTTATTCTCGGATCTGATGGAAAAGTATGGAATAGTATAAACAAGAATCTTAGTGAAAATGTGGTGTTTGTATCTTAGCAAAAGAAAGAGAATCTTTTTGCCAAAGTGTGTTTTTACGAGTAAATATTACATGTCCCTATCATTGTCTCTTTTTTCTATATATATGGGGCATGTTCTTAAGAAACCTTAATAGTATAAGTGCAGAGAATATCCACTAGAATATTCTCTTTTAATATCATATCCTGACAAAGTAGCTGCTACAACTCTTATCAACGATATTTGACCTCGACCTCGACCATTGTTGGCATCTTGACTATGGCTCCTGTCGACGTCTCGACTACGACTCTTGTCGACATCTCGACTACGGCTCTTGTCGACACTTCGATTAGGGACTTTGTTGCTTCTTGGGTCATTTCGACTAACAGCGACTCGAGAGCTTTTCCCTTAATATTATCTTGGCTTAAATACTCTAGAGACAGATTTTGACCCATATTAGTTCCTCTGCTTATTGAGATCGGCTTCAGGCGGGGTCGATGAGTGGATTTGTTCTTTATGGTAGAAACAATTAAGCGAGCAGTTCAGGTCGTGGTGGTCATGGTGAATTGGCAACGTGGCCCTATGCGGACCACTTATTTCAAAACGGCTCAATTTTCCGATTGATTCGTTGGGGTTGGGTTGTCAACAATTTAAGATGACGTCATGATGTCATGTGTATTTTTAATGCGTTGCTTCGTTTCTCGTGCGTTCTTTGATTGAATGTGCCGCTTCGATTACGACGCCAGTGATGATGCCCAGGTCCTTATAAATAGATGTGTTAGGGTGTAATTTTGAAGTTTCACCTGTTCTTCTTCGAAACCCTATATCTTCTTCTTTCTTCTCTCTGACTTAACACTTTCCCTTTCTGTTCTAGGGGCTTTCATTGTTTTCGATCCTTTATTGCTTGATACTCTCTTTCTTTCGATAAAACATGACTAACGTACCTTCCGAGTCCAGTGAGGGAAGTGAGCCGGTCCCTTTAGCGATGGTGCTCCCTCCTCATGAGGGGAATGCTCCTGCCGCCGTTGAGATGGAGGCTTCCATTTGGAGGAGGAGATAATTCCTCGCAATCTTGACACCAAGTCTGATTTCTCGAAATCCCCTGATGCCGACCCTGGAGCCTTTCGGTCAGTGATGACGGAGAAGGAGTTAGGAGAACTTATGTGTAAGTATGGCATCCCCGATCACCTCGAATTAATCTCGGCTGGGTGGGATACAGTGCAGGTCCATCGCCCTGATACTGCGCCTTCTACGCTTATCCCTTCCAAGTCGGCTATACTCTCCCTCTCCTTCCGCTGGCGGAGGAATTTTGCCGTTATTACGGCATCTGCCCAGCCCAGCTCGCCCTATATGTTTACAAGCTTATAAGGATGCTCAGTAAGTTCGCTGAGCTGGCCGGGGTCGAACTCTCACTTCGGCATTTGATACACCTATTCGTCCCAAGTTTTTACAGGGGGACGATATTAAACATTCGCCACCGATGAGGCAAATGCCTGGTGGTGAAGATTGTTCCAGAAGGCACTTTAACATATCCTTGATCTCCTTCAGGTCCGCATCCCCATGTTCTTTGTTCCTATTAACTTCAGAAGTAGAACCATCATAATAAGAAGTGGGGGGAGGATAAGAAATATAAGTACAACCATGAAAGTGACCATCTTAACTACCACACATATCACACACATTCCACACAAAAGATGAGTTGGTGTACATAACTCGCTCTCGGAAATATTTTGATAATTTTGCCATGGGTGGTTTCCTCCACAATATGCATAAGGAGGATCAAAAGTAGAATCACCAACATAAAAACTCCCATAATTTCAAAATTTCATGTCTCTCAAATCAACAAGTAAAATAATTTCAGTAACCAAGGCCTTGCCTTCGCATACTTCGACTTGGAGTGTTCCCTCCGTCGCCTCGTTAAAAACCTCCTTGAGAAAATTCAACTGGCACAAAACTCAAGTAAGGGAAAAAAGAGTACGACTTGGGGGACACGTTTTCTCTTAGAAGTTGAAGTATTTGAGGTGGCTGATATTCCAGTTGTTTGGTAGTAGCTTTTTTCCATTGTTTCTAGTTGAAATGATCCTTTATTTACTTTTGCTGTGATTTTGTAGGGACCGTCCCAATTTGTTCCCAGCTTTCCTTCCCTGGGATCGTTGCTCGCTTGAGTTTTAGCTTTCAGTACGTAGTCCTCGAGTTTGAGCGGCCTGACCTTTGCTTTTTTGTTATAATAATGTTCTGCTTGCTGTTTTTGGGCGATCATTCTTATATAAGCCATATCTCTTCCTTCATCGACTTCGTCGAGTGCTTGCCTTCTGCCCTCATCGTTGCTTGTGCCACTCTCATTGGAGTACCTTATACTGGGCTCTTCGACCTTGACTGGTATTACCGCCTCGGTCCCGTAGACCAAAGAGTAGTTGTCTCTCCTGTGCTCATTTTTCGAGTTGTCCGGTAGGCCCACAATACTTCTAATAGTACTTCCGGCCATAGTCTCTTGGCGTCCTCAAGCTTATTCTTCATGATGTTTAGTATCGATTTATTGGAGGACTTTACTTGCTTGCTGACCGCGGGGTGATACGAGGTTGAAAGTATTCTTTTGATATGCCATTTCTCAAACATTTTGGCAGTTTTCTTTCCCGTGAATTGGGGTCTGTTGTCACAGCTGATTTCTTTGGGAAGGCCGAACCGACATATGATATTTATCCATATAAAGGTGATTACTTCATGTTCCCGTATTTGAACGAATGCTCCTGCTTCCACCCACTTAGAAAAATAGTCAGTTAAAGCTTAAAAGAATCGTACGTTACCTCACCCTGCCGGTAGGGGGGCCACAATGTCCATTCCCCATTTGATGAATGGCCAAGGTGAGTTGACCGAGTGGAGGTGTTCGCTCGCTTGGTGAATCATTGGGGCATACCTCTGGCATTGCTAGCATCTTTTCACGAAATCTGTGACCTCCTTTTTTATGGTGGGCCAATAATATCCCGCCCGCATGAGGCATCTGACCAGTGCTCGGTTGTCGGAATGAGCCCCGCAATGGCCTTCATGGATTTCTTCAAGGACGCGCCGAGTTTGGTTTGGGCTCAGGCACTTCGCTAAAGGGCCGCCGTAAGTTCTCTTGTTTAGGTCGTTGTGGCAGAGACTATATCTGGCTGCTTGTATTTTTAGTTTTTTAGCCTCTTTTTTATCGCCTGGGAGTGTGCCGTCCTGCAAGTATGCGATAATACGATTGCGCCAGTCCCAAGTTAAGTTTATGGTTATTACCTCGACTTGGTCTAGCGATGAGTTGAGGAGATGGACCATATTTTTGTCTTTTATTGTGATTCTTTTGGTGGTTGCGACTAGTTTAGCAAGGACATCTGCCTCGACATTCTGTGCTCGTGAAATTTGGTCGAGTTGGCATTCGTTGAACTCGGGCAGCAGCTTGCAGATTTCGGTCTGGTATTTTTGCAATCTATGTTCCTTGATTTAGAAAGTCCCTGTGACTTGGTTGACTACAAGCTAGGAATCACAGCGTAATTTTAACCGTTTTTCCTCATACTTAAGCGCTAGTCTCAAACCTGCAATGACGACCTCATACTCGACCTCGTTGTTAGTCATATCCGAGCACCTTATGGACTGGCTTATTACTTCGCCTGTTGGGACTTCGAGTACGAGTCCCAGTCTTGACCCCGACGCGTTGGATACGCCATCAGTGTATAAGACCTAGAGGTCTTGTGTTTGGGGGTGAAGTTTGGATGACTTCCCTTTCGATTTCATGCATTATTTTTGCACTGAGTCGGTGACGAAGTCAGCGAGAACTTGTGACTTTATCGTCATTCGCGACTGGTAGGTGATATCGTGCTAGCCGGTCGAGGAGCATAGCCGGTCTTGCTCTCACGGTGAGTATTTAGTGTTTTGTCCTTCTCTTTTTTGCAATTGTTAGTAGGGGCGTTTTCATTTTTGTCTTCCTTCTTTTACGTTTTGTTATTGCAGACTGTGATTTTGGAGATTGAAAGTGCTGGAAGGGAGGAGAAGCGTATAGAAATATTAGGGAGGTTGAAAAACAAATATTTTGAGTACCACGGCAAGTACCGGGAGTTTCGCACGTGGTTTGGTGAGGGCGGCAATTTGCAGTCCATTCGTGATGAATTGAAGGAGAAGGATGATGAGCTAGTGAGAGTCATCAAGAGTGTAGCATCCTTGAGGGGATGTTGAGGAGTAGGGAATAGAAGCTTGAGGCCAGTAGAGCCGTGGAGGCCCAATGCGGCGACCTTTAGGTACAAGTGGTCGAGTTGCGCAGGCAATTGGAAGAATGTCGGATTCCGATGGAGTTCCTTAATGGTGAAGTTGCCGAGAAAGTGGAAGAGTTGGAGAAGGCGGAGGCGGTGCGGTCGGAGGCTCTGAATAAGGCGGAGTCCATTGAGGTGGTGATTCGAACTCTCCGTTCTGAGCGAGAGAATGACTTAAAGACGGCTAGGCTAAAGGAAGAACGACTTAATGAAAGGATCGGGCAGTTGGAAAGAGAAGCCTCTGTTCTCCATGATCGAGTAGTTGTATTGGAGGCTGAGAAGGCCCAATTATTGGCACATCCGTCCTCTTCCCGTACTTCGGAGTTTCCCAATGTTCCTCGGGATTTATTTGAGGAGTGGATGTCGAGGCCCAGTTAGATATCTTTCGAGATTTGCATGCGGTGGGATCCATTTCTGATGAAGCCTTTGAAGGTGTTCGTGTGAAGGCCCGCGAAGCTCGACTTACTTATGGGTATGATCCTTCTACGCCTGAGGCCGGTGAAGGTGACGATGAAGGTGTAAATCGATTTGAGGAGGCTGTCTGGTACGATATCGCATATCCGGAGTGAGAAGGCGTCAGTGGCGAGAGGGACCAAGATGGTGAGGGCACCGGTGGCCAAGGCAGTGAAGGAGCAGAAGATCATGATGGTGGTGATCAGTAGTTTTGTTTTCTTCTTCTTTGTTTTGTAAGCCTTTGTGTATTTTTGAAGGTGTCTTCATGAGCCTTTGTAAAAAAAATATTTTAAGTATGAAATGCCAAATTTGTTCTCTTTCCTGTGGTTTGTTTTTTTACTTGTATGTTTTTTCTCCTGTTGTTTGTGTGTTGGAACATGGCCGAGGTCGTCGACTTGTTTGGTTGTGACCTTTCGTTAGATTACAGTCGAGGGCCGATAGGTGTTTGTTCGAACGAGGTCGATAATAACTTTTTGTTTAAGTTGCGGCCGAGGGTCGGTAGGTGTTAGTTCGAGGAAGGTCGAACGTAACCTGAAGTTAATTATGGCCGAGGGCCATTAGGTGTTAGTTCAAACAAGGTCGAACTTAACCTGAATTTAGTTATGGCCGAGGGCCGATAGGTGTTATTTCGAACAAGGTCAAACATAACCTATATTTAATTATGGCCGAGGGCCGGTAGGTGTTAGTTCGAACAAGATCGAACATAACCTGAATTTAGTTATGGCCGCGGGCCGATAGGTGTTAGCTCAAACAACATCGAGCATAACCTAAATTTGAGGAAAATGTGCTGGTAAGTGTAAAGTTTATTGCCTTGACATTGTTGCATTTGTTACATACTTGGAGAATTACATATTTTTCGGTGTTGGCTGGCGTTCCAACATCGAATTACATATCTAGTCCCTTCATTGGTCAATCTGGAGAATACTGAGAGGTCGAGCGATGAAATAGTAACCAAGGCTTTGCCTTCGCATACTTCGATTTGGAATGTTCCCTCCGTCGCCTCGTTAAAAACCTTCTTGAGAAAACCCAACTGGGACAAAACTCAAGTGAGAGAAAAAAGAGTACGACTTGGGGGACACTTTTACTCTTAGAAGTTGAAGTATTTGAGGTGGCTGATATTCCAAAGAGTAGTTGTCTCTCCTGTTCTCGTTTTTCGAGTTGTTCGGTAGGCCCACAATACTTCTGGTAGTACTTCAGGCCACAATCCCTTAGCGTCCTCAAGCTTATTCTTCATGATGTTTAGTATCGCTTTATTGGAGGACTCTACTTGTGCGTTGACCGAAGGGTGGTACGGGGTTGAAAGTATTCTTTTGATATGCCATTTCTCAAAACATTTGACAGTTTTCTTTCTCGTGAATTGGGGTCCATTGTCGCAGCTGATTTCTTTAGGAAGGCCGAACCGACATATGATATTTCTCAATATAAAGGTGATTGCTTCATGTTCCCTTATTTGGACGACTACTCCCGCTTCCACCCACTTAGAAAAATAGTTAGTTAAAATAAAAAAGAATCATACATTACCTCGCCCTGCCGGTAGGGGGCCCACAATGTCCATTCCCTATTTGATGAACGAACAAGGTGAGGTGACCGAGTGGAGGTGTTCGCCCGCTTGGTGAATCATTGGGGCATACCTCTGGCATTGCTAGCATCTTTTCACGAAATCTGTGACCTCCTTTTTTATGGTGGGCCAATAATATCCCGCCCGCATGAGGCATCTGACCAGTGCTCGATTGTCGGAATGAGCCCCGCAATGGCCTTCATGGATTTCTTCAAGGACGCGCTGAGTTTGGTTTGGGCCCAGGCACTTCGCTAAAGGGCCGCCGTCGTAAGTTCTCCTCCATCATAGAATGGGCGCCTCCTAAGGATATCCACGCCTTGAGGTCGTTCCTTGAAAGAGAAGCCTCTGTTCTCTATGATCGAGTGGTTGTTTTGGAGGCCGAGAAGGCCCAATTATTGGCACATCCGTCCTCTTCCTGTACTTCGGAGTTTCCCAACGTTCCTCGGGATTTATTTGAGGAGTGGATGCCGAGGCCCAGTTAGATATCTTTCGAGATTTGCATGCGGTGGGATCCATTTCTGATGAAGCCCTTGAAGGTGTTCGTGTGAAGGCCCGCGAAGCTCGACTTGCTTGTGGGTATGATCCTGCTACGCCTGAGGCCGGTGAAGGTGACGATGAAGGTGTAAATCGATTTGAGGAGGCTGTCTGGTACGATACCGCATATCCGGAGGGAGAAGGCGACGATGGCGAGAGGGACCAAGATGGCGAGGGCACCGGTGGCCAAGGCAGTGAAGGAGCAGAAGATCATGATGTGGTGATTAGTAGTTTTTTTTTTCTTCTCTTTTTTGTAAGCTTTTGAGTATTTTTGGAGGTGTCTTCATGAGCCTTTGTAAAAAAAATATTTTAAGTATGAAATGCCAAATTTGTTCTCTGCATCTGCTTCTTTTCCTGTGGTTTGTTTTTTCGTACTTGTATGTTTTTTCTCTTGTTGTTTGTGTGTTGGAACATGGCCGAGGTCGTCGACTTATTTGGTTGTGACCTTTCGTTAGATTACGGTCGAGGGCCGATAGGTGTTTGTTCGAATGAGGTCAATCATAACTTTTTGTTTAAGTTGCGACCAAGGGCCAGTAGGTGTTAGTTCGAGCAAGGTCGAGCATAACCTGAAGTCAATTATGGCCAAGGGCTGTTAGGTGTTAGTTCAAACAAGGTCGAACTTAACCTGAATTTAGTTATGGCCGAGGGCTGATAGGTGTTATTTCGAACAAGGTCAAACATAACCTATATTTAATTATGGCCGAGGGCCGGTAGGTGTTAGTTCGAACAAGATCGAACATAACCTGAATTTAGTTATGGCCGAGAGCCGATAGGTGTTAGCTCAAACAACATCGAACATAACCTGAATTTGAGGAAAATGTGCTGGTAAGTGTAAAGTTTATTGCCTTGACATTGTTGCATTTGTTACATACTTGGAGAATTACATATTTTTCGGTGTTGGCTGGCGTTCCAACACCGAATTACATATCTAGTCCCTTCATTGGTCAATCTGGAGAATACTGAGAGGTCGAGCGATGAAATAGTAACCAAGGCCTTGCCTTTGCATACTTCGACTTGGAATGTTCCCTCTGTCCCCTCGTTAAAAACCTTCTTGAGAAAACCCAACTGGGACAAAACTCAAGTGAGGGAAAAAAGAGTACGATTTGGGGGACACTTTTTCTCTTAGAAGTTGAAGTATTTGAGGTGACTGATATTCCAAAGAGTAGTTGTCTCTCCTGTTCTCGTTTTCCGAGTTGTTCGGTAGGCCCACAATACTTCTGGTAGTACTTCAGGCTACAGTCCTTTGGCGTCCTCAAGCTTATTCTTCATGATGTTTAGTATCGCTTTATTGGAGGAATCTACTTGCCCGTTGACCGCGGGGTGGTATGGGGTTGAAAGTATTCTTTTGATATGCCATTTCTCAAAACATTCGACAGTTTTCTTTCCCGTGAATTGGGGTCCGTTGTCGCAGCTGATTTCTTTGGGAAGGCCGAACCTGCATATGCTATTTCTCAATATAAAGGTGATTGCTTCATGTTCCCGTATTTGGATGACTGCTCCTGCTTCCACCCACTTAGAAAAATAGTCAGTTAAACCCAAAAAGAATCGTACATTACCTCGCCCTGCCGGGAGGGGGCCCACGATATCCATTCCCTATTTGATAAATGACCAAGGTGAGGTGACCGAGTAGAGGTGTTCGCCCGCTTGGTGAATCATTGGGGCGTACCTCTGGCATTGCTAGCATCGTTTTACGAAATTTGTGACCTCTTTTTTATGATGGGCCAATAATATCCTGCTCGTATGAGGCATCTGACCAGTTCTCGGTTGTCGAAATGAGCCGCGTAATGGCCTTCGTGGATTTCGTCAAGGACGCATCGAGTTTGGTTTGGGCCCAGGCACTTTGCTAAAAGGCCGCCGTAAGTTCTCCTGTACAGGTCGTTGTGGAGGATACAATATTTGGCTGCTTGTATTCTTAGTTTCTTGGCCTTTTTGTTCCGCCTGGGAGTGTGCCGTCTTGCAAGTATGCGATAATACGATTGCGCCAGTCCCAAGTTAACTTAATGGTTCTTACCTCAACTTGGTCTAGCGATGAGTTGAGGAGATGGACCACGTTTTTGTCTCCTGTTGTGATGCTTTTGGTGGCTGCGACTAGTTTAGCGAGGACATCTGCCTCGATGTTCTGTGCTCGTGAAATTTGGACGAGTTGGCATTCGTTGAACTCGAGCAACAGCTAACGGATTTCGGTCAGGTATTTTTGCAATCTTTGTTCCTTGATTTGGAAAGTCCCTATGACTTGGTTGACTACAAGCTGGGAATCACAGCGTAATTTTAACTGTTTTGCCTCATACTTGAGCGCTAGTCTCAAACCTCCAATGACGGCCTCATACTCGGCCTCATTATTAGTCATATCCGGACACCTTATGGACTGGCAAATTACTGCGCCTGTTGGGACTTCGAGTACGAGTCCCAGTCTTTACCCCGACGTATTGGATGCGCCATCGGTGTATAACACCCAGAGGTCTTGTGCTTGCGGGGAAGTTTGGATGACTTCTTTTTCGACTTCATGCATTATTTTTGCGCTGAAGTCGGCGATGAAGTCAGCGAGCACTTGTGACTTTATCGCCGTTCGTGGCTAGTAGGTGATATCATGCTAGCTTAGCTCGATGGTCCATTTGGCCAGCCTTCCTGATAGCTTGGGTTTATGTAAGATGCTTCTTAGGGGTGAAAATTGTGACGACCGAGATGGGGTGACATTAGAAATATGGTCTAAGCTTCCATGAAGCTACGACTAAGGCCAAAGCCAATTTCTCGAGGTGGGGGTACCTCATCTCGTCATCGACTAGTGTTTTGCTAATGTAATAGATGGGAGATTGCGTACCTTTGTTTTCTCAAATGAGGACTCCGCTTACTGCTACCTCAGATACAACTAGATAAATGAGGAGACGCTCCCCTGGCTCTCGTTTTGAAAGTAAGGGTGGCGACGATAGGTATACCTTTAGTTCCCTCAGAGCCTGGACGCACTCCGAAGTCCATTGGAGGCCGTTATCTTTCTTAAGTACGCCAAAACATGTATGGCATCTATCCGACGACCGCGAGATGAACCTTGATAGGGCGGCGATGCGGCCAATCAACCTTTGGACCTATTGTTTGGTGGTCAAGAGTTCGGGTATCCCCTCGATAGATTTGATCGAGCTGATCCTTGAACATCCTTATCACCAACCTCTGATAAGTTGCCCCCACGTACTATTGTCCGAAGGGCATGACCATGTAGAAGTACATTCCTTGGTGCGTGATGAACGTGACTCATGCCTGGCCATTGCGTCAATGAGTTGGTCGATGTGAGGCAGCATGAACGAATGCTTTGGGCATGCTTTGTTCAAGTTTTGAAGTCCATGCTTATCCACCATTTCTCGTTCTTCTTTTTAACCACTACTACATTGACGACCCATTTGGGATACTTCGACTCCCTGATGGAACCATTTTCTAACAGTTTTTCCTTCTCTTCACGTACAACGTAATTAATTGCGGAGTTGAATTTATGCCTGACCTGCCTCACCGGGGTGTGGAAGGGGTCGATGTTTAATTTGTGCATGGGGATTTCCTTTGGGATGCTCGGCATGTCTGCATGGCCGAAAGCAAACAGATCCGCGTTAGATTGTAATAATTGACTGAATTTACCTGGATCCTGAAGTTTGCAACCGATATAGGCCTTC
The DNA here is from genome assembly GCA_000715115.1 of Nicotiana otophora. Classification (NCBI taxonomy): domain Eukaryota; kingdom Viridiplantae; phylum Streptophyta; class Magnoliopsida; order Solanales; family Solanaceae; genus Nicotiana; species Nicotiana otophora. The sequence goes on from AWOL01S0018650.1 coordinate 49,872, forward strand.
TTGCTATGGTCGTTGGGATCTAATTGAAGGGGTTCAAGGTCTTCTATGGTCGATCCTATAGATTCGATATGTCGGGATCTTTGATGCCTTCCCTGATCTTGTCATGCCCCGACCTCGACCCTGCTGATTGTTATGCCTCTTTTTCTTTGTCCTTCCTTTGTTGGGTGGCTGTGCTGTCTAAAGAAATGCGGTATCATTCCCGCGATGTACGCTGCTCTCCTCATATGCAAAATATTCTCCCTGGAGTTGGAAATTTGACGACTTGGTATAAGCTGGAGGGGATGACCTTCATTGGGTGTATCCATGATCGTCCCACTATGGCGTTGTACGCGATGTCTTGGTCTATGATGTGGAATGTTATTTCCAGTGTTACGCCGCCGGAAAAAAACGGGAAGTGTAATTTCCCCGGACGTCCGTTCAAGTGCATTGCTAAAACTAGCTAGCATGATGCAGCGCGATACTATCTTATCCTTGAGTTTCATTTGGGTGAGTACTTGGGGATGGATAATTCATGCGTAGCTCCCGTCATCTATTATAATACGTTTAACATCAGTATCTAAAATTCGTAGAGTAATAACGAAGGCGTCATTATGAGGAAAAGCCAAACCGTCGGCATCCGACTTGTCGAAGATGATACTTTCTTCGAGTTCGTTGTACCGTTCGCGGGTGATAGTTCGCTTGAGGGGTAGTGGTGAACTTCACGCTATTGATAGAGGCGTCATCGCCGCCGCCGATGATCTTTTTGACGGTACGACTTAGTGAGGGTGGCTTAGGCGGCCCTTGATGTTCGCGTCCTCTAGAAAAATTGGTTCTTCCCCTATCGCTTAGTAGCTCTTTAAGGTGTCCTTGTCGTAACATGTTCACGTCTTCATGCCTCAAAGCGATGCAGTCCTCAGTCTTATGCCCTCATTCCTGGTGGAACTCACAGAGGGCGTCAGAGTTTTTGGTATTGGTGGCCACTTCACTTTTGGCCCGATCTTCTCCAGGGCGTAGACTATCTCTGTAGGTGACACACAAAAATTGTAAGAAGATAATAGGGGGCATACCTCAGTTGTTCCGATGAGTTCCAGTCTTTGGTCTGGATGGACCTTCTTGGTAGCTGGGGGAGGGGACGACGACCAATCTGATATATGGTTGATGTCGTTCCCTGTTAGGTCACGGAGTTGGATGATCTCTTCTGGTATTCTCTCTTCGATCCTTTCTTGATTCTACTTGTACCGAGGTTAGTCGGTGGGTTGGCCCGTTGAGGTAGTCTTCATTTGCACAGAACTCGGCACAATAAGCATTGTGAATTTCGTCCCAAGTGGTTTTGGGGGGG
>AWOL01S0018650.1:61921-76105 GCA_000715115.1 Nicotiana otophora
TAAACAACGGATCTGGGCCAAGTACAGTTTCGAGACCACGGGAAATAGTAAGTGGTTGAGCATGACAAGTAGGGAGCCGTAATATTCTCCCTCAACCGGATATTACAGCGCAAATCACGTCCGATATTAACTGTAGATCGACAATTACCAGAAAAAGAAGATTTTTACCTTATTTAGACTTGTACTAGGATTGAAATTCCCCTACTATATAAATGGGAGAATTTTTTCATTCTAACACATTGTTGACATGCATATCAAAGCAATACAAGTTCATTTTTGTCTTTTAGCTGTTATTCAAAGTGTTCTTCAGTTACTCGCTTCTTTAATTGCAACCGAGCCCATATTGAGGGTTCAATCGAGGTCGAATTTCAGTGTTCAACTTCAGACCAGGCTTGATTGTTTCATTACGATTGGTTTGATCGTTCATTCTCAGTTTAATCTAATTACTTGTTGTTCTCAGATCATTCGTATTGAATTAAATCATATATCCTTTAAATTGCATACAAATTTTAATTGTTACTCGTTTTTAAGGGTAAATAGTTTGGCGCCACCGTAGGGCAAAAGATAATAGTGGTGATTTGATACGAATCTCCATAACACACCCTATTTTACACTTGTTCTTTGAAGTTTTGATTTCAGGTTAACCTAAGGATGTCAAATTCTTAGTCTGCTCACTTGAGCGTTGATGCCGAGTCAGGCCACCACGGCGAAAACAATAATGTGGTACCTAGCAATGAAGTGCCCATATTGATCCCAATGACGTATCAGTCGCTGACCCAGTCGATGCTAACTCATAGGTTGCCATCAACATCAATCTGCCAACCGACCCCGAAAACAGCATTCGCGGGGCACCCCGACCATCGGCTCGAGAAGCACCCGAAGGGGAAGGTGATGGGGTTAGCTTGCGGTTGATTTTAGAAATGTTGCAAGCTCAACAAGCGGCAATAGCGTAGTTGCAGATCTAGAGTCACGTCCCTAAAAGGATCGAGCCCGAGCGAATCAGAGAAAATACTCGAAGATATGAACAAGTTGATATGGAACTGGATGAATTCGGGCTCGAGAAAACTTTTGAGGTGATGAAGATGCTCGAAGCATTGACAAAGCGGTTGGAGTCTGGCGAGAAAAAGATAGAGGCCAACGACAAGAGGCAAAAACTTATAACTCCAAGGTCGATCAGATCCCGGGAGCAACCCCAATATTGAAGGGTCCGGATTCCAAAAAATTCATTCATAAGCCTTTCCTCCCTAGCGTGGAACCGAAGCCGATCCAAAAGAGGCTTCGAATGCCCGATATTCCCAAGTATAATGGGACCACAGATCCAAATGAGCATGTAACCCCCTATACATGCACAATCAAAGGAAATGACCTGGAAGACAACTAGATCGAGTCGGTTTTGTTGAAACAATTTGGGGAAACCTTGTCCAAGGAAGTAATGATATGGTATCACAACTTGCCTCCGAATTCTATTGGTTCATTTGCTATGCTTGCATATGCTTTCGTAAAGGCCCATGCTGGTGCCATCAAGGTCAAGACAAGGAATTCTGATCTTTTCAAAGTCAAGCAAAGAGATAAGGAGATGCTTAGGGAGTTCGTATCGAGGTTCGAGATGGAACGAATAGACCTGTCCTCGGTCACGCATGATTGGGATGTTCAGGTATTTACTCAAGGCCTCAACACACGAAGTTTCGTGGCTTCTCAACAATTGAAACAAAACTTGGTGGAGTACCCAACGTTCACTTGGGCCGACGTCCATACCAGGTATCAATCGAAGATCAGAGTCGAGGACGACCAACTAGGCCCCCCTCGGGGTCTGTCTATCCCAACGGAGTATATGATAGGTCTAAGAGAATCATCGACCATGAGCCAAGGCCTATATGGGATCGATACCTTCTGTACGGTGTGGATCGGAGGGGAAACGGATTCGGGCGCCATCCGACAAGGAATAACAAGAGAAATGATCAAAGACCGAGTAGCCGAGTCCTGATGAGCAAAAGCGGTTTTGACTGGTCGCTCGGGGGTAGGGAAGCGCCGAGATTATCATAATACAATTTCAACATGGATGTTGCAAGTATAGTGTCGGCTATAGGGCGCATCAAAGAGACCAAGTGGCCTAGACCACTGTAGTCCGATCCAGCCTAGAGGGATTGTAGCTTGGTGTGTAAATACCATGGTACTCACGGTCATAGGATCGAAGATTGTCGAAGCTAAGAGAAAAAGTAGCTCGATTATTCAACAATGGGCACCTTCGAGAATTCCTAAGCTAACGGGCCATAAATCACTTCAGAAACAGGGAAGTCAACAAACAGGTCAAACGAGCCTCAGCACATAATCAACATGATCATTGGGGGAGTGGATGTCCCCAAGGGACAATGATAAAACGCACCAAAGTTTCTATCATGAGGGAAAAATGCACCCGGGATTATGTCCCGGAAGGGGCCATCTTGTTCAGTGACGAAGATGCCGAGGGCATCATCCGACCTCATAACGATGCACTAGTAATATCCGTACTTATCAATAAATCTCGAGTTAAACGTGTGTTGATATATCATCCAATGGAGGGTCGTAGAATAACTAGGATTGTTAGGCCAAATCATACCGGTAATCCAGGTATTGAACGGATTTAAGATGGCGTGCGAGACAAGAAGGGTGAGATAACTTTACCGCAAACACTGTCGGGACCACCTAGAGAAATAGTTCTACATGATCAAGGGAGATATGAGGTATAATGCTTTATTCGGAAGGCCATGGGTTCATAACATGAGAGCGGTGCCTTCAACCTTACATCAGGCGCTGAAAGTTTCCACTCTCGGAGGAGTCAAAAACAGTCTACAGGGAACAACTTGCCTCAAAGGAAATGTTCGTTGTCGATGAAGTAATTCCGGTGCCCGTGGTTTCGACGTCGAAAAGCAGGGAATAGGCCGAAGAAAAGGGAACCAAATAACAATCAAGCATCCTGAACTCAATAGGGCCGGAAAAATATGAGGAGCACGTAGTGGATGAAGAGGATTATTATGACGTCTCGCGATCTTTTATAGAACCCGATGACACCAATGCTACTAAGTTGACAATCAAGGAATTGGAGCAGGTTCTAGTGATCGAGCACCTACCAGATCGAAAGGTATACCTAGGCACGAGACTAACTCCCGAGCTTAGGAAAAAACTTATTGACTTTTTTAAAGAAAACGCCGATTGTTTCGCCTGGTCCTATATAGACATGACAGGGATCCCAAAGGAGATAACAACTCACAAATTGAGCCTGGATCCAAAGTTCCATCTGGTCAAACAAAATAGAAGGCCACAGTCCGAGATCAAACAAGCGTTCATCAAAGACGATTCCCTGCGAGCAGAGGACTATCTGAAACATTTGAAGGAAACCTTTGGCATATTGAGGAAGTACAACATAAAGCTAAGCCCGGAGAACTATGCTTTCGGGGTAAGCTCGGGCAAGTTCTTCGGGTGTATGGTATCTAACCGAGGAATCGATATCAACCCAGACAAAATAAAAGCTATAGAAGATATCACCGTAGTTGACAATGTTAAGGCAATGCAAAGACTAACCGGGAAGATAGCCGCGTTGGGCCGGTTTATTTCGAGATCCTCGGATATGAGCCATCAGTGTTTCTCATTGTTGAAAAACGGAGAACGACTTCTCTTAGACCTCAGAGTGCCAGAAAGTTTTAGAAGACCTCAATCATTACTTGTCAAGCCCTCCCTTACTGCACACTTTGAAGGCGGACGAACAGATATACCACTACTTGGCGGTTTCTGAGGTGGCGGTAAGTGGTGTCCTGGGCCGGGAAGAAGAAAGTAGGCAATTTCCTATTATTATGTTAGTAGGACCCTAGGCGATGCCAAAAGAGGTATCCACACTTAGAAAAATTAGCGCTCGTAATATTAAGCGATTCTAGGAGAGTAAAATCGTACTTTTAATACCACCCCATATGTTCCGTGACCTCATACATGCTGAGGAATGTCAAGCATAAGTCCGAGCTCTTCGGCCGGCTGGCCAAATGGGTCATAGAAATTTGTAGGCAAGATATCGAGTACAAACCTTGAACCGCCATAAAATCTCAGATTTTGGTGGACTTTGTGGCCGACTTTACGCTGGCCTTAGTTACCGAGGTTGAGAAGGAATTGTTTCTCACTTCTGGGATTAGCCCGGGGATAAGGACCTATTCACGGACGGTGCTTCCAACGCGATGGGGTCAGGGCTGGGTATCATATTAAAACCATCTACGAGTAACGTAATTAGGTAGTCTATTAGAATTATAAAACTGACTAATAACGAAGTCGAGTATCAGGATATGATTGCAGGTCTAGAACTGGCTAAGAGATTGGGGGCCAAAGTGATCGAGACCGAATGTGACTCCCTCCTTGTCTTGAACCAAGTCAACGGGACATTTGAAGTTAAAGAGGAACAGATGCGGAGATACTTGGATAAGTTGCAGGTGACCTTAAACCATTTCAAGGAATAGACTATACAACACGTACCTCGGGATCAAAATAACGAGGCCGATGCATTGGCCAATTTGGGGTCGTTAGTTGACTCCGATGAATTTGACTCCTGAGCAGTAGTATAGTAAATGAACTCGGTGGTAGAAGATGGTCACGTCGAGGTGAACTCGACAAGCTTGACTTGGGACTGGAGAAACAAATACATAGACTACCTGGGGAAAGGAAAACTACCATCGGATCCCAAGGAGTCAAGAGCCTTACGTGCTAAAGCTTCGAAGTTAAGCTTGGTCAAAGGGAAATTGTTCAAAATATCCTTTTTCGGGCCACTAGGTAGGTGCTTGGGTCTGGGGGAGACCGACTGTGCCATGAGAGAAGTACATGAAGGCACATGTGGAAACCACTCGGGAGCAGAATCCCTTGTTCAGAAATTGATCAGAGTCGGTTACTACTGGAAGGAGATGGAGAAGGAAGCGAAAGACTTCGTATGAAAATGTAACGAGTGTCAAAGACACGCCCCGATGATTTATCTACCAAGGGAAATGCTTCACCTAGTCCTGTCGCCGTGGCCGTTTATTAAATAGGGGATGGACATCGTCGGTCCCCTGCCATGAGCGCCCTGTAAAGCCTAATAGATACTACTCATGACCGATTATTTTTTCAAGTGGGTCGAAGCTCAGGCGTTCAAAAAGGTTCGGGAGAAAGAGGTCATTGACTTCTTCTAGGATCATATAATATGTTGATTCGGGATACCGGTCAAGAATGTTTGCGACAATGGGAAACAGTTCATCGGCAACAAGGTAAGTTAGTTTCTCGAAGACCACAAAATTAAAAAGATCATATCTACAACTTACCACACTAGTGGGAACGGACAAGCGGAGTCAGCAAACAAAACTATACTCCAAAACTTGAAGAAGAGATTGACCGATTCGAAGGGAATGTGGAAACAAATCATGCTCGAAATCTTGTGAGCATATCTAATGACATTGAAGTCAAGTACCGGTGCGAACCCATTCTCTTTAGTCTACGGCGCTGAAGCTCTAATCCCGGTCTAGGTAGGGGAACCAAGCCTAAGGTTCCACTATGCTATTGAGACGTCAAACGGCAAGACCATAGCCACAAGTTTGGACTTATTGGACGAAAGGCGAGAAATCGCCCTGGTTCGGTTAGCTTCCCAAAAGCAGCGAATAGGGAGGTATTACAACCGAAGGGCTAACCTTCGACATTTGCAAGTTTGGGACTTAGTATTAAGGAAATTTATTCTACACACCAAGAACCCGAACGAGGGAAAACTTGGTCCGAACTGGAAGGTCCGTATAGAGTTGCCGGAATAATCAGGAAATGCTCATATAAGCTCGTGTTAGGGAATGGTGTGCAACTACAGAACAATTGGAATGTGGCATACTTAAAGTGGTACTACTGCTAAGGTACGAACACAATTTACTTTGAAATTTGTTATGCTTTGGACTAACTTATGCAGGTACTCGGTCGAGGTTAAATTTGACAACTAGGTCTGAAAGCACATGTTGTACTCTTTTTTCCTTGGATCGATTTTTTCCCGAAGTGGGTTTTATGACAAGGTTTGTAACGTAGTAACAGTAAAATGTGCTACCTTAGTTTCGAAGACTGGCTTGAGGCCAGAATTGCTGACCACTCGTACTGGTCCGACAGTATTCGAGCCCTCACAAGCCCGACATCAAATACTGGGGGGCCATTACACCCTAAATTAGGATCGTTAGGAGGTGTTCTTATTTGATATTAAAAGTCAAGGCTCGATTATTAGAATTCATTGTAAGGGTCAAACAGTCAAACGAACCATACCCGTGTAGCTCATTCTTGCCATGACAGAAAGATTATGCGCCTCTGATTATGTACTCTACATGTAAAGTAATGAAAGCAATTTTCCCTGTATATTTTATCACGTTGCATTTTCACCATCGATATATTAGTTGAGTTACTTAGAACAAATAACGGATCCTAAACGGCTTGGAGACGTCAAAACGGCTTGGAGACGTCAAAGTACGTACTCAGAAAATAAGGTCCTTACATATGATTAAAACCCATTAAAAGGTCGCCCTCGGCAAAACATCATCGTGTATGACTGAAACATTTAAGTATCTTAAAGTCTTCATTTTTATCGGGTATTTCGAAGCCTAAGAAACTCAGAGTTGTTATCGAAATCAGACCTCATTCGGGATTCAGGGGAACGATCACTCTAGATTTATGTCCAATTTTTTGCTAAGGCATTAATGACATTTTTCTAATAAAGAGTTGCAAATTGATACTCAAGATAGACACATTATGGCTGAAGGGAAATTTTTATATATATTCCAAATATATTTACAAAGGCGATAAAGCGGCCTTAAAATGAACAAAAAAATGTACAAAAGAAAATGAAAAATAAACTAAGGCATATCCGCCCACTCTTCTCCATAGATTCAGTACTAGAACCCTCGGGCTCATATATCTCTTTAGCCTCGCGCACTCGAGCCTCTTGGCCTCTTCCATCTCGGCCGATAGATCGAACCCCTAAATGTGAATCTTTTTGAGGGTCTCCCTTCGGGATAGCCACTTTATGTACTCGGCCTTTGTTATCAAGCGGGTCTTAGCTATTTCCACATCATTTTTGTATTAGGCCAGCATCTCCTCGACCTCGGAGGAATCAGCCGAAAATGCCTCTAACTTGCACTTCAACACGGTATACTCCCGGCCGAGGTCATCCTATTCCGAAACGGCCGAACTTATTTGTGCTCGGGGTTCATCATTTAGCCGAGACCACTTGTCGGACTTATCATTCATCACCTTGAGCTGGTCCTAACTAATGCCAACTCCTCTTTGGCAGCCTCTTTTTCCGAGGCCAGGAGGTCCACCCTACTTCTCAATGTCTCGGCCGAAGCTTTGATCTTGTTCATCTCGGCCCCGAGATGGTCAATCAGGTCTATCTTCTCTTGGACCTATAAGGTTGCGTCGTTAGCTAGTACGCTTAGCCTCTCATTTGTAACCTCAAATATCCTTACCTTCTCGACCGGTACGACACTCCTGTTTCACGGACGAAGCCTCCTTTTGAGATTTTTCCAGCTCAGCTTGGAGAATGGGGAGGTCCTTGAGGGCCTTATCCTTTTTCTCGCTAAGAGCCTTGTACATGTCCTTCTGCCAGACTTGCTCCTTAAGCTCGAACCTGAGCTGGCTCACTTCCATCTGAGACCGAATGAAGCTTTCATGATGAAGCACCAAGGACTGAAAAACAAAGTGATGAGATCTGAAGAAACGCTAACGTTAGACGAGTTACACGATGGTCACAAAGAAAGAGAAGCATACCCTGTTCAATGCCTATTGTGCCTCGTTGCAAAGGCTCGATGCGCTTACCTCATTCCTCTTTGCCGGATCCTCTTCGATCACCAAGCAGCAAAGATAACTGGCCATGCCAACCGATTCCGAAAGTACTCGGGTATCCGCCGGGATAGTAAACACGACCATTCTTTTGCGATCGAGATCCACGCTCGGAGCAGGGAACTACTTTACCAGCTTCGAGTTTGAGCTCGGCCCTCCTGCTTCCGATGGTACATCTTTTTTTGGAATCTCCAGGTGACCGAACTCGGAGTAATCCTCCAATACACTGATGTCCATACCCTCAAAGAACATGTTAGGGGACTCGTCTGTGGCCCGCGACGTCTTGTTCGGTTTCTCTTTGATGGTCTGAGCCTCGTCGAATAGAGACTGTGTGTAGGAAGGTGATCCCGTGATGTCAATGACAATGTCGGCTTCCCTCAGAGCAGGAGTAGCTTTTCAGGAGGCCGTATCCACTGTTTTTCCTTCGGGATCCTGAGCATAAAAGGGGTCGACCTCTCGGTCACTTCCCCCGGTCGCTGCCTGCTTTCTTCATCAACTGCCGGCCCATGGGCGATGAACTCCTGGTCGTCATCTTTAGGATAGTGCTTGAGCCGATAAAGGGATTCGGGGTCCAGTACCCTGGCCCAGGTACTCTTCTTGTTACTCTTTCGGACCGGACCGCTATCCTCTTCTTCTTGGCCTCAGCATCTGGGGAACCCGAAGATTTCTACTTTCTTCTCCTTTTCTCCTCTTTCTTCGCAGCATCCTCGGTTTGTCCCGAAGCGGAGGGTTTATCGGGTAAGGATGAAGCCTCATCCTCATCCAATGTCCGGAGATCAGTGGTCTTGGGAAAACCTATGAAAGAAAGAGAGAGACTTAGTGAAAATGACAGTTGAATATGAAAGTAGACTTGGTCGGGAAGAGCACTCACAATGGGAAACGGCCTCCCACTTGCCCTTTGAGAGTTTGCGCCATTCGCTCTTGGAATACGACAGTTGAGCATAGATCCCCTTGACCCACTCGGGAACTGTGTTGGCAACTCGGGCAACCATTGCACGATGATAGAGTCGGGCAATGAAAAAGAAGAACAAAAATACAAAAGGAATTCTAAATATTCAAAAATGAGAGGAACTTGCGAGCTAGGTTCCACTTTTCAGGGATCGGCAGAAACTCGGAGGGAATGAGATCCTCAGTTTTCACCTAAACGAATCCCCCTGCCAGTCTCGATCCATATCTTCGTCAATGCTTGAGAATGGAGCTTTCTTTGCTCGATGAACGAGCTTGATTAATCCCCCTCGCAAGATTCGGGATCTGTAGAGACGAAGTAGATGATCGATGGGGAATCGGGGTGCCTCATGAATCGGGATCACGATCCTCCAAAAGGACAAGTGAATTTGCCCGAGGCAGACCTCGTACCTTTTGCAAAAGTTGAGGACTATAGGATCCACCGGGGAAATTGTGAATAGGTATGTGTAAACACTTAGATACACCTCCACATGTGTAGTGATGTCCTCATTAGGACCGAGGACGACTAGTTCTTTGCCCATACATTTGCAGTCCTTCTGAACTGTAGGGAGCGTGTCCTCGGTGATGGAGCATATGTACCTCCATACCTCCTCACCTCGATCCTATTGACTGGAAGCTTTTTCGACCTTGAAGTCGTTTTCTATAGAGCAGCCTCCGGGGATGAAGTTCTTCAGAGGAGGTTCCGGGGCTACTTCAGGTACGGCCACCTCAGCATCCGTGCACGATTTAGAAGTTGAAGGGACGGTCTGTTGAAGCATGGATTACAAAGTCTTTGCCATCGAGTTTTGGAAAATATGAATATATGAAGGCGAGTATGAGGATTTAAAGATGAGGATGAAGATCTGAAGGTCAAACTTAAAGGTTCAAGGATGAACTATAAAGATTTGGAGATGGAGAGATGAAGATGTGAAGGGGTTAAAAGCAAGTGAAAAGTTCAGAGGTAAATTGAGGAGTTCTGGAATCGGAAAGTAAAAAAGCGAAAAAAGGACCGAAGCTGTTATAGAGAAGTGGTAATTAATGCATAACGTTTCACATTCGAGGACGGTCAACCGGCGGCTGACACATGTCCAAAGTTAGAATGACGCGACTGATGGGAAATTTCACTAACCCATCGACCCGATTGTAGCATACGGAAGAAGGAACCGGGGTCAATTAATTATTTCTTGTCGCTTCGATAAATCAGCTCACCGCAATGTGAGGGGATTATCTATGTACGGATAAAATCAGGGACACTGTTACCCCTGATTCCCTAATAAAGACACGAGAGGGAAGCACGGTCCAATGCAATATCAAGTGAAGCCGAAAGGTCCCTCGTGTCGGAGTTCGGGAGGGATGAACAATGTATCTGGGATCAAATACGGTTAAACAACGGATCTGGGCCAAGTATAGTTTCGAGACCATGGGAAAAAGTAAATGGTCGAGAATGACAAGTAGGGAGCCGTAATATTCGGTCTCAACCGGATATCACTGCGCAAATTACATCCGGTATCAACTGTAGATCGATATTTACCGAAAAAAGAAGATTTTTTCCTTATTTAGACTTGTACTAGGATTGAAATTCTCCTACTATATAAAGGGGAGAATGTTTTTCATTCTAACACACTATTGACACGCATATGAAAGCAATAAAAGTTTATTTTTTTCGTCTAGCTATTATTCAAAGTGTTCTTCAGTTACTCTCTTCTTTAGTTGCATTTGAGCCCATATCGAGGGTTCAAGCGAGGCCGAATTTCAGTGTTCAACTTCATACCAAGCATGATTGTTCCATTGCGATTGGTTTGATCGTTCATTCTCTCTTTAATCAAATTATTTGTTGTTCTCAGATTATTCGTATTGAATTAAATCATATATCCTTTAAACCGCGTACAAATTTAATTGTTACTCATTTTTAAGGGTAAACAATTATTTTTTATATGTATACATCGTTGGAGTTGAAAGCAATAGATACTGTTAAAGCTTAAAACATAGAAAGCCCACTCTAACTCCGCCTTCGGTGGGTAGAAAGCTGTGCATGAGTCCCAGATAATTGTAGTTAATTTCATGCCTGGGAATTGTTGGATTATTAGGAGCTCATATATGGAGTCTATAGAACAAGCTAATTACATTCTATAAACTCCACAATGTAAATAATATATTACATACTGCTAAAAAACTGGAATTGACTACGAACTCTATCACTAATGATTAGCGGCGAATTTGCTAATTAGCTATAGAATTTATCCGTCGCTAATTTCTGCTTTTTTTAATAGTACGTTACTTACAACATAATTATAGGTAAATTGTTATAATAAACATAATAGCCTAGCTAGTACATATAGTAATTTGCTGTAACATGTTAAATTAGACTTATAGTGTAGGTAAACATTGTTTACAGTGTGTATACAACTTAAGCCACTTGAATCCAAACAGAAATATGTAGCAGAGGGTTATGAATGACATTTCAGTAAATGTATAAACAAATAATAAGCTCCCACGTAAGTCATGTTCCACTGATACACAGTACAACATTAGGACAAAGGCAAAGAGTATTATATATAACAGTAATCAGCATTTCAACTTTGAGCAGTTATATTTAGTAGGAGTTGAAGGAGGCAACCAAATCAGAGGGTAATTAAACTATAATTAGAAAATGGGAAGGTCTCCTTGCTGTGATGAAAATGGTCTAAAGAAAGGACCTTGGACTCCTGAAGAAGATCAAAAACTCACCAATTATATCAATAAACATGGCCATGGCAGCTGGAGAGCCCTCCCTAAACTTGCAGGTATATACACAATTTACAACATGAATTTTTGATTCCAAAATTCTTTCTCATATGATTAAAAAGAGTAGCCCGGTGCACTAAGCTCCCGCTATGTACGGTGTCCGGGAAAGGGCTTGAACCATAAGGGTCTACTGTAAGCAGCCTTACCCTGAAAGAGGCTATTTCCACGGCTCGGACTCGTGACCTCCTGATCACATATGACTAAAAGAAATAATATTCTTTTTGTTTTATGTTGCATGCTCAGGTCTTAATAGATGTGGAAAGAGTTGCAGATTGCGTTGGACTAATTATCTTAGGCCTGATATTAAAAGAGGCAAGTTTTCTCAAGAAGAGGAACAAACAATTCTCAATCTCCATGCTGTCCTTGGCAACAAGTAATTATTTCACTTTCTTCAATAAATTTGGCTATGGTTTGAAAATTTAAATATTTTGTTATCGGATTTAACTTATATGCATTAATAGCGTAAAACTAAATTTTCAATACCAATGTATTTTAACCTATTGTAGCCGATAACATTTCATGTCTTAGTTTTCAGGTTACTATTCTAACTTTTTATATACGATTATCTATATATAAAGAATTACTTAGGTGACTTAATATTGTGAAGTTTCTTTTACGTTAGAGTATAGAAGTTAAACTCTTTATCTTTTTATTTTGTTCAAGGTGGTCTGCAATTGCAACTCATCTACCAGGGCGAACTGATAATGAAATCAAGAACTTCTGGAATACTCATTTGAAGAAGAAGTTAATTCAGATGGGGTATGATCCAATGACTCACAGACCTCGAACTGATATTTTTAACAGCTTACAACATCTTATAGCTTTGGCAAATTTGAAGGAGTTGATGGAACATCAGTACTTGCAAAATCTCCTCCAATCTCACAATAACATCAGTTTCAGTACTTCTATCCAAGATATTGAAGCTTACAATCTTTTAAATTCACTTTCTTCATTGAAAGATAGCCAATTCTTAGGCATTAACAACCATTTGGAAAATCACTTAATTTCCTCACCTAATTCAAGTCTTCAAGCTATTCAAGATTTAATCCCTTTTTCACATTTGCCTGAATTACAAACCTCTTGTAGTTTCCAAAATAAATTAAACAAAGATAAGGTTCTGCCTCAAAACACTGACTTTACTGTTCTGAGCAATGGAGAAACATTATCACCTACTTCTCCATGGATTCCTTCCTCTCTATCTCCTTCTCCTCCTCGTCCTTCGCTAACAAATGATCAGAGAAGAAAGGAAAATTCATCAGAAGTGGTGGTCTCATCTTGCTTACCGGAAGAGAGGAAGCTTCCGGACTATCTTTTTCAACCAGATAGCGAGCGAGCACTCAGCAATGAAGGAGCTCCACCTTCTATCTGGCCTGACCTTCTCCTTGAAGACTCTTTTTTCCAAGATATTCCAAAGTTTTAAAATAGTAGTACCTGGAATAACCAGTGCCAGTGCCAGTTACTTGACTGTTGGAGGAGAAACCACCATTAGTAATGTTTACGTAGAAGCTTCTCTTTCATCTGCAGGTATAGTATATGGTATAAATTGCTTGGAGTTTAAATTTTCACATACTTTTTTTCCATTTTTTGTACTTTACTAGTTTGCCTTGCTATTTTTGGTTTTCCTAGACAGGATATACAATTTTCATTCATATAGCGAGTCGAAGAATCAAAGCACAACTGATAAAACAGTAGTATATAAAAAATGTGAATGCATTGGTTCTTGGATATTATAGGTTATGTAATTTTCAATTACTTTTCCCCTTCATTTTCTTTTTCTTTTTCGATATTTTTCAAACATACTGTATTAAATAGTAACATCATTTCTCACATTCTTATGAAAGTACTGGTTTCGTTTACTAATACATACGTAAGGCAAGCCATGAATGATTTGTGATCATGCAAAAAGCTGCTGCATGCTAAGAGGAAGAATCGTAAACTCTGAATTGTGCACAGAGGTGGAGCCCGAATTTAAAGTTTATGAGTTAATTTTGAACTTGTTATCGGACTTAAAGCTCGTTTAGTTACAAGATTCGCAATTAAATATTTATATATTTAATGAATTTTTTCATACAAATACAGAATCTAAGCAAAGACTATTAGGTTTTTCCAAACCCTCAGCTAATAATCAATTAATCGCGCACTATAATACCAACCAAACAAAGAAGTGCAGAATCCAACTTAAAGTAACTTAAGATTAAGCATTTTAGCTGTTCCTTTTTTGTTTCTTTACTTCTTGGAAGCTTTTGAAATTCACTTTAATTAGTACTATATTCAAATGACCTACAGGGGAAAACCATAGACAAGAGAAAACAAAATTAAGAAAAAGAAGGAAGAAAACAAATAGATATAAGCATTCCCCACAGATGATCTTATGTTCGGGAAACGGATTTAATTTAAAGAGTTAATTTGTTGTAGTAGGTAATATACCTTAATTTTTAGGTATTAACAGAGACTCCATGATAATTAACATATTGGTCCTAACCCCTTTAGGGTTTGGACTTTTATCATCAACCAAAAAAACAGTAGTGGGATCGGGGGTAGAGTTGACTATAGCAATAAAGTCAAAAAGGATGATGTAAAACGATTCTCAATTATGGGGGTAGGGGGGGGGGG
>AWOL01S0018650.1:77265-115534 GCA_000715115.1 Nicotiana otophora
CCAAAAGTGGTTAGGAAATAACTTGGAATTCATTCATTTTTTTTGTCTTTAGCAAATGATTTGGAATGGAAAGATACAACATCCCTAACCCATTAATAATTCATGATTCAGACTTCTATGAAAAGACTGAACAGAAACATATGTCAAAATTACCTTTGGTGCCCAGTTATTTTCTCAGTGAGTAGGTGGACTTCACTTTCTTTTCTACCAAGAGATTGACTATCACAATCATGTCATAATGAACATAATGTTTATATTTGTGTACGGCATAAAGTTCTAGAACAAGGAAGATTATTAAAATGAGTCCAATTGTTTGAGTAAGTCGGTACAAGTGATCTAAGATTATATTTGTCCACAAATAAAAGTAGTATCATCATTTTATTAAAGTTAAGATCTTGGTCTTTTTTGTTGTATGAGGTAAAATATGTTTATATTTGATGATCGCATAAGAAAGCGACACGTGGAGTCGAAGACAAAAGAGAGTCAAACCCGAATGCAATGATCTCGCTTGTCATCACAGAGAATGATATTCATAAAGACCTCAAGCGATACCTGTCGAGCCCTCCCTTGCTGCACACTTCGAAGGAGGACGAACAGTTATTCCTCTACTTGACGGTTTCCGAGGTGGCGGTAAATGTTGTCCTGGTCCGAGAAAAAGAAAGTAGGCAATTTCCTATATATTATGTTAGTAGGACCCTAGGCAATGCCAAAACAAGGTATCACACTTAAAACAATTAGCGCTCGCCTTATTAAGCGATTCTAGGAAATTTAAATCGTACTTTCAATGCCATCCCATATGTGCCGTGACCTCGTACCGCTGAGGCATGTCATGCATAAACCCGAGCTCTCGGGCCGGCTGGCCAAATGGGTTATAGAAATTAGCAAGCACGATATCGAGTATAAACCTCGAACAACCATAAAATATCAGAATTTGGCGGACTTTGTTGCCGACTTTATGCTGGCCTTGGTTCCCGAGGTTGAGAAGGAGTTATTGCTCACTTCGGGGATTAGTCCGGGGATCGGGACCTATTCACGGACGGTGCTTCAAGCATAATGGGGTCCGGACTGGGCATCGTATTAAAATCACCTACGGGTAACATAATTAGGCAGTCTATTAGAACTGTAAAACTAACTAATAACGAAGCCGGGTAGCAAGCTATGATTGCAGGTCTAGAGCTGGCTAAGAGCTTGAGGCCGAAGTGATTGAGACCAAATGTGACTCCTTCATTGCCGTGAACCAAGTCAACGAGACTTTTGAAGTGAAAGAGGAACAGATTCGAAGATACTTGAATAAGTTGCAGGTGACCTTACACCATTTCAAGGAATGGACTATACAACACGTACTTCGGGATCAAAATAACGAGGCCGATGCATTGGCCAATTTGGGGTCGTCAGTTGACTCCGATGATTTGACTCCTGAGCAATAGTACAGTTGATGAACTCGGTGGTAGAATATGGCCACGTAGAGATGAACTTGACAAGCTTGACTTGGAACCGGAGAAACAAAAACATAGACTTCTTGGGGAAAGGAAAACTACTATCGGTTCCCAAGGAGTCAAGAGACCTACGTGCTAAAGCTTCCAGGTTCAGCTTGGTCGAAGAGAAATTGTTCAAAAGATCCTTTTTAGGACCCCTAGCTAGGTGCTTGGGTCCTGGGGAGACCGACTACGCCATGAGAAAAGTACACGAAGGCACTTTTGGAAACCACTCGGGAGAAGAATCCCTGGTTCGAAAATTGATCAGAGCTGGTTACTACTGGAAGGAGATGGAGAAGGACGGGAAAGACTTCGTATGAAAATGTAACGAGTTTCAAAGACCGATTATTTTTCCAAGTGGGTCGAAGTTGAGGCGGTCGAAAAGGTTCGGGAGAAAGAGGTCATTGACTTCTTTCGGGATCCTATAATATGCTGATTCGGGATACCAGCCAAGATCGTTTGCGACAACGGGAAGCAGTTCGTCGGCAGCAAGGTATGTAAGTTTCTCGAAGACAACAACATTAAAAAGATCTTATCTATACCTTACCACCCTAGTGGGAACGGACAAGCAGAGCGAGCAAACAAAACTATACTCCAAAACATAAAGAAGATATTGTCCGATTCGAAGGGAATGTGGAAACAAATCATGCTCGAAATCTTGTGAGCATATCGAATGACTTCGAAGTCAAGTACCGGTGTGACCCCGTTCTCTTCAGTCTATGGCGCGAAAGCTCTAATCCCCGTCGAGGTGGGGGGAACCAAGCCTAAGGTTCCATTATGCTACTGAAACGTCAAACGACGAGGCCATAGCCATGTGTTTGGACTTATTGGACGAAAGGTGAGAAGTCGCCCAGGTTCGGTTAGCTGCCCAAAAGCCGCGAATAGGGTGGTATTAC
Organism: Nicotiana otophora; assembly: GCA_000715115.1. Classification (NCBI taxonomy): domain Eukaryota; kingdom Viridiplantae; phylum Streptophyta; class Magnoliopsida; order Solanales; family Solanaceae; genus Nicotiana; species Nicotiana otophora. The sequence continues at coordinate 79,637 of AWOL01S0018650.1, forward strand.
AACCGAAGGGATAACCTTAAATATTTGCAAGTTTGGGAATTGGTATTAAGGAAAGTTATTCTACACACCAAGAACCCGAACGAGGGGAAACTTGGCCCGAACTGGAAGGTCCGTATAGAGTTGTCGGAATAACAGGGAAAGGCTCATATAAGCTCGAGTTAGGGAATGGTGTGCAACTACCGAACAACTGGAATGTGACACACTTAAAGCGGTACTTCTGCTAAGGTATGGATACAATTTACTTTGAAATTTGTTATGCTTTGGACTAACTTATGCAGGTACTCGGTCGAGGGTAGATTTGACAACTAGGTCTGAAAGCACATGTTGTACTCTTTTTTCCTTGGATCGATTTTTTTCCGAAGTGGGTTTTATGACAAGGTTTTTAATGTGGCAACAGTAAAACATGCTACCTTAGTTTCGAAGACCGGCCTGAGGCCAGAATTGCTGACCACTCATACTGGTCCGACAGTATTCGAGCCCTCACAAGCCCGACATCAAATACTGGGGGGCCATTACACCCTAAATTAGGATCGTTAGGAGGTGTTCTTATTTGATATTAAAATCCAAGGCTCGATTATTAGAATTCATTGTAAGGGTCAAACAGTCAAATGAACCGTACCCGTGTAGCTCATTCTTGCCATGGCAGAAATATTATGCGCCTCCGATTATGTACTCTACATGCAAAGTATTGAAAGAATTTTCCCTATATATTTTATCATGTTACATTTTCACCATCGATACATTCGTTGAGTTACTTAGAACAAATAACGGATCCTAAATCTAGAGCGTACGGGCCTTCCCGAATCGGGGACTGTTGTCTGATAATAAGATCGGGAAGCTCGGGCTATAGAATCCCGAAGGTACCAAGCCTATCAGGCAGGGCACGAATATAAAAGGCTTCGGCCAACTCAAAACAGCTTGGATACGTCCAAGTCTATACTAAAAAAATAAGGTCCTTACATATGATTAAAACCCATTAAAAGGTCGCCCTCGGCAAAACATCATCGTGTATGACTGAAACATTCAAGTATCTTAAAGTCTTCATATTTATCGGGTATTTCAAAGCCTAAGAAACTCAGAGTTGTTATCGAAATCAGGCCTCATCCGGGATTCGGAAGAACGAGCACTCTAGATTATGTCCAATTTTATGCTAAGGCATTAATGACATTTTTGAAATAAAGAGTTGCAAATTGATACTGAAAAGTAAACGACTCATTATGGCCGAAGGAAAATGTTTTATATATATTCCAAAAATATTTCCAAAGGCGATAAAGCGGCCTCAAAATGAACAAAAGAAAAGTACAAAAGAAAATGAAAAATATAGTAAGGCATCTCCGTCCACTATTCACCATAGCCCGATTCAGTACCAGAACCCTTGGGCTCATATATCTCTTTAGCCTTGACCTCGAGCCTCTTGGCCTCTTCAATATCGGCCGATAGATCAAACCCCTGGGTGTGAATCTCCTCGAGTGTCTCTCTAGGGATAGCCACTTTATGTACTCGGCCTTTGTTATCAAGCGGGCCTCAGTGCTTTCCACCATTTTTATATTAGGCCAGCATCTCCTCGATCTCGGAGGAATCGGCCGAATATGCCTCTAACTTGGACTTCAACACAGTATACTCCCGGCTGAGGTCGTCCCGTTCTGAAATGGTCGAACCTATTTGTGCCCGGAGCTCATTATTTAGCCGAGACCACTTATCGGCCTTATCTATCATCACCCTGAGCTGGTCCTTCACCGATGCCAACTACTCTTTGGCAGCCTCCTTTTCCGTGGCTAGGAGGTTCACCCTACTCATCAACATCTCGACCGAAGCTTTGACCTTGTTCATCTCGGCCCCGAGCTGGTCAATCAGGTTTATCTTCTCTTGGACCTATGAGGTTGTGTCGTTAACTAGTACGCTTAGCCTCTCATTTGTAACCTCAAATATCCTTACCTTCTCGACCAGTATGACACTCCTGTTTCACAAACGAAGCCTTCTTTTGAGCTTTTTCCAGATCAGCTTGGAGAATGGAGAGGTCTTTGAGGGCCTTGTCTTTTTGCTCGCTGAGAGCCTTGTACATATCCTTCTGCCAGACTTGCTCCTTGATTTCGAACTCGAGCTTGCTCACTTCCATCTAAGACTGAATGAAGCTTTCATGATGAAGCGCCGAGGCCTGAAAAACAAAGTGATGAGATCATGAAGAAATGCTAAGGTTAGACGAGTTACACGAAGGTCACAAAGAAAGAGAAGCATACCCGGTTCAATACCTATTGTGCCTTGTTGAAAAGGCTTGGTGCGCTCACCTCATTCATCTTTGATGGATCCTCTTCGGTCACCAAGAAGCAAAGATAACTGGCCATGCCAAATGGTCCTGAAAGTACTCGGGTATCTGCCCGGATTGTAAACATGGCCATTCTTTTGCGATCGGGATCCACGCTCGGAGTAGGGAATTACTTTACCAGCTTCGGGCTCGAGCTCGGCCCGCCTGCTTCCGATAACTCGTCTTATTTTGGAATCTCTAGGTGACTGAACCTGAAGTAATCCTACAATGCGCTGATGTCCATGCGCTCAAAGAACATGTTAAGGGTATCGCCTGTGGCCCGCGACGCCTCTTTCAGTTTCTCTTTATTGGCCTGAGCCTCGTCGAATAGAGACTCTGTGTAGGACGGCAATCCCAAAGCGGAGGGTTTATCGGGTAAGGATGAAGCCTCATTCTCATCCAATGTCTGGAGCTCAGTGGTCTTGGGCAAACCTATGAAATAAAGAGAGGGACTTAGTGAAAATTATAGTTGAATATGAAAGTAGACTTGGTCGGGAAGAGCACTCACAATGGGAACGGGCCTCCTACTTGCCCTTCGAGAGTTTGCGCCATGTACGCTTGAAATACGACTGTTTTGTGCAGATCCCCTCGACCCACTTGAGAACTGCATTAGGAACTCGGGAAACCGCTACACGATGATAGAATCATGCAATGAAAAATAAGAAAAAAAATCCAAAAGGAATTCTAAATATTCAAAAAGGAGAGGAACTTACGGGCTAGCCACTTTTCAGTAGATGGACTTCACTTTCTTTTCTACAAAGAGATTGACAATCACAATCATATCAAAATGAACATAATGTTTATATTTGTGTACTGCATAAAGTTCTAAAACAAGGAATATAATTTAAATGAGTCCAATAGTTTGAGTTAGTCTGTACAAGTGATCTAAGATTATATTTGTCGACAAATAAAAGTAGTATCATCATTTTATTAAAGTTAAGATCTTGGTCTTTCTTGTTGTATGGGGTAAAATATCTTCATATTTGATGATTGCATGAGAAAGCGATATGTGGAGCCGAAGATAGAAGACAGTCAAACCTGAAGGCAATGATCTTGCTTGTCATTGGAGAGAATCATATTCATAAAGATAAAATAAATGTCTGTCATCCGGTAGCATTCAATGACGAATATTTTATAGCATTAAGTGCATGATCCGTTACAGGGAATATGGCATTCACTGCCCACCGGTACACATTCTTCAATGACCTTCATTATTGTCATTAAAGAGGGTCTTGATCCTAGAACCTTATTTCTTAGGTGTAGCTATAAATAGTGAGCTCTACCAGCATTGTAGGGCGATGAATTTTCTGGCAAGCATATAATATATTCTATCAAATGCTCAATAACACTTTACTTTCTTGCTTATTTATATTGTTCTTACTGCCTTTGGTATCTCTGCGCCGGGGACTGAGATATCTGTTGTTTTATTTCAATTTTAAGGCTAAGTCTTATATATTGTTTTTCTAATTCATCTATTATTTTTGGATCAAATTAATTCAACTGTATATAAATTACGTAGAAATTCAACTGTACTGTTTTACGGGTAAACAGTTTGGTGCCCACCGTGGGACATAGACAGTCGTGTAATTGAATTGATCTATACATCTATATATTACTAACTTATTTGATTTTTTGTTCTTAGTAAAAAATCATTAAAAATGGCAAATAATGGTGTCAACAACATACAAAATGTTTAGGCCCAAGGAAATCAGCCACAACACGTAGATTTCATCAGCGATACCCGCAACGAGGGGAACGAGGACATGCCGGTCCACGGCGGCCGATATCCGCGGCACGTTCGGGAGGGGACTCCTGATGATGCTTGTCACGCCCCGAAATCGGGGAGTGCGATCGGTGCTCAACCGAGTGAACCTGGTCGAGCAAGCCTATTAGATTTCCTTCTACCAAACTCATCCATGAATAAAGAGGAGATTCACTCCATTAATCAAATATTGAAAATATTTTATTAACAACTCTCATTTCATTCCATTAGTAACTTCATTAATAATTTCCAAAGTATTACAAGTTTATAGATATAATGAAAAATATGTTTGCCAAATAGCAACATTTCTATTTCAATTCCCAACATCATACACCACCCACAACCTGTCTATGGAGCCTCTAAGTATGATAGAAGAATAGTATGGAAGTGCTGGCAACAAGACCCCGGCTATACCTCAAGACACAAAGTATAACATCAAGTGATATTGGGCCCGGAATAGAGTAGGGCTCACCAAAATATGTTGAATAGGGAGTAAATGTTAACGAGGACCAAAGCTGCCCGTTGCCGAATCACCTGCATCCATTGAAGATGCAGCGCCCCCGGCAAAATGGACTTTAGTACATATGGAATAGTACTAGTATGTAATGCTAACTGTCCTCTTTCAAAATAGAATACAAATGTAAGAAAGGAAAAAACGTGGAAACAACAATCAACAATCAATGATATTCAAATGTCAAGTTACAACATAATAATTTCTAAAATATAAAGATAACATTGTGTAGTGATAATCAAAATATGATAATATTATTTTTGGTTGAGAGATCTTTAGCTCTGATATATCACTGTTCACAATATCACCTTTTACAATACCAATACCACCGTAATTTTAGTACGGAGTCCGATCATGACCCGAATCTCATTAGAGACATCAACCACAATGACTCTCAATACCAATACCACCGTACTTTCAGCACGGAGTCCAATCACAACCTGATCGGCTAGGCGATCTCATTAGATACATCTACCACAATCACTATCAATACCAATACCACCATAATTTTATCACAGAGTCCAATCACGACCCAATGGGCTAGGCTATCTCATTAGAGATAACAACCACAATCACAATTTCAATTTCCAACACAATCACCACCATGTGTGCGACATGGTGTCCTATCATGACCGGATCTGCTAGACCATCTCACCACAATGTCATGTGGATCGACATCATCCTTTTCTATCAATCAATCTCATCCCAATTAAGGGGAGTAATTTTATTACATCAATCTCATCCCAGATAAGAGAAATAATTTTATCACATCAATATCATCCCGTATAAGGGGAATAATTCACAAAAATTAACATAGGTATAAATGTATTTACCTCATCATCTTTCACATTGTATGAATCTCCACTAGTAATTTCAACCAATAATAACAACAATATTTCTTTGGCTCTTTTGGCCATTCACAAGATTCTTTATTCAAGGCACGATGACCATATTTGATAATCCAAACTTTCATTTCTTCCCTCTCATGTATCATCATCATACATTTCAACATATATATAATTTCGGAAATCACAACTTTAAGTTCATTAGAAATGAACAATTTAAGCCCAATAGATTTCATTCCGAGAAATGGAGTAAAATAGTTGGCAATTGATGCGCATGTTAAATTCATCAACAAGTAACACACCATTTATTCTTGAAATACTTTTTCACAAAAAGGGCAATACATAATTTCCACTCACGAATATGTAAGAATGCAAAACATATTGAAAATACTCACAAAGCATAACATTTGTTAAAACAGCCACATATGGGCATGATTTGAGCTTTTAGGCAATTCTATTTTCAAAGTCAATTCGGAATAGTTGAATCAAGGCTCATTTCGAAACCTCTCTCACATTATTTCATTTCATTGACACAATTGGCCACAAGTATAACTTTCACTCTTGGCACATTGGCCAAACTTTATATCCCCAATTCACTTATTTCACTTCCAACCATCTTTATAGATTATCAAAAATAAGACATTTCCAATCAAGACTTTAGGTACACATATGTGCAATTAAGAGTCTTAAGCATATTGGGATTTTCTCACACAATTTGGCATCATAACCTTCATTTAAAACACGACTCAAAGACATAGAAGTTTAATGCACATATCATTCTTCAACACATTCCCAAAGGATAATATAATGTGATAGGAACATTCGTAACACGTTTTGAATACATAATTCTAGACACTTAGCTTATTTGGGATAATCAAATTTATTGGGAACATCTCGGAACATAGAATAAGGAACTTGATACAACCATACTTGAAACTTACGGGAACATCATGGAATTTAATTCTTTGAGAGTAGTTTAGCCAACATACCTTGATGGAGCTCTTTAGTGATATTAAAGCCACCCACTACTCTTACAACTTCAATCTACATCAACATAATTCAATTGGACCAATATTAGTAAGTATTTCCAGGTTTTTGGTCATTTTGGCATTTTATCAAACACCTAGAGTGCATAACATTCAACTACCTCTAATAATGGTGTTTCTTCTTCCAAAATTACCTCTTTACCACCAACAAGAGATACACAACATCCTTTGTCCACTAACTACCTTCTTAGCACCATTAAAATTATCAATGAACTCACATCTACCAAAATTTACTAATTAACTCATTACAAAAATCTCTACCACACCCAATAATCCAGTTTAAGTATTTATGGCTTTACCATATCATAAGTGCTAGTACTTATTCCTTGATCATATATTCACTAACAATCGATGAATGTAGGTTTAAGGGTGAAAGATTACCTCTTGTAGACCAAATCTTGAAAGTCAACTTTTGGGGTGTTCTTGAGATTTTGAAGAAATCCTATGGAATCCAATACAAAACCTTGTTGTAACTAGTGATTAAAAGTGGAATCATCATATAAACACACTTAAAAACTCACCTTAAGTGTTTATTGGAAGCCTTGTCCGGATGGGTGATGGAGAGAAAAGCCCTAGTCTTGAAATCCTTTTATTTTTCTCTCTCTCTGCTCATGTATTAATAGGCCCAGGTACAATATTTTTCCACTGGTGTTATCCCTGTGTTATAAGGCTTTAGCTCACTCATTTGATAAAATCAGGTACATTAGTTTTTTCACTGGTGATATCCCTGTGCTATAAGGCTTTAGCTCACTAGTTTGCTAACATTTCCTGCTTCCCTCCTGTGCCATAGTTGCGCTATGGGAAGATAGCTCACTGTAGTTTCTTTAGTCTTATTGCTTTGAAATTGACATCTAAGGTTTTTCCATTATTACAACACTCAAAGATTAATAAAATAATTATCAAGTATCCAAATAACTTTATCCACTTCAGTAATTCTCATGTGATTCGGGTCTAAATTAAGTTGTATTCCTAAGCTCGAAATCACTTGAATTACCAATAGAAATTCAAGGGTCCCTTACACATTAGCCTACATCGGCACTATAAACCTCGAGTTCTTGGTAAACCTTTACGGGGCCTTACAATGCTGAAGATGAGCACGTCGTCGAAATAGTAAGAATCTTGAAGGAGCAACAAGAGGCCATTGTGGGCCATCTCACGTGGAAGGATCAGGTCGTGAAGAAATTAAAACAGGTGTTGTTAGGTGCCTCCACAATGCGAATGAACAAGGTGTAGTTTCTCCCGATGCTCCCGCAAATCAAACAACGCAGAGGATCGATAACAACTCCCCGAGGGGTGAAGTCGGCTTTGATATGGCCGAGGGAATAGTGGCGGACCCGGTAACAAAGATGAGAATGATCCCTTTAGAACCGAACTTATGTAGTTTATGAGGGAAATAGATGTCTGAATGGATCAAATTCTGGGCGCACCACCGGACTCAAAGAAGTACATACAATTGCCGTTCAAACCAAGTGTGATACCAGAATTGATCCCGAATTCATTTAAAATGCCAGACGTGCCGAAGTATGATAGGACTTTAGATCCTCAGGAGCACATCACCACCTATACTACGACGGTGAAGGGGAATGATTTAGATCCCCACGAGATTGAGCCAGTCTTACTGAATTAATTTGGGGAGACCCTTACGAAGGGAGCCCTGGCATGGTATTAGCTCTTGCCCGAGCACTCCATAGACTCCTTCGAGATGTTCGCAGAATCTTTCATCAAGGCCCATGCCGTATCCAGAAAGGTACAAGCCTGAAAGTCCGACATATTCAGGATTTCATAAGGAGAGTCTGAGTTGTTGCGGGAGTTTATGACCAGATTCTAGAAGGAAAGGATGTTTCTATCGGCCATACCGGATGAATGAGTGGCTGAAGCATTTACCAAAGGTTTGAATTCAAGAAGTTTCGATGCTTCCCGGAAGTTGAAAGTCTACTCGAGTTCCAAGCAACAACTTGGTCGGATGTTCACAACCGGTACGAGTCTAAGATAAGGATTGAGGATGATCAGCTCGATTTCCCGGCGTCGTCCAAAGGTGGGGACTGGGAGAAGAATAAAGAGAAATCGAAAGATAATTTCGACACAGATCGATGATCTTCAGAAGGTCGATTTTTGCCCTATGAACGGTCTGAAGGATGCGACAAAGGTTTCTGGTCAGTGGATAGATTCGCTACCGATAGGAGATCTGATCGCGGCCGAAATAACAGGTCATTACAGAACAAGGAAACGTCAAATTCTTCCTACCATAGGCTTTCCGAATATATCTTCAACGTGAGCGTAGTGGAGCTAGTGTCGGCTATTTGGAATATTAAAAAAGCACAATTCCCGAAGCCATTGAGATCCGACCCCAGCCAACGGGATCCTAATTTATGGTGCGAATACCATAGGACAAACGGTCACCGAACTGTGGACTGTCACCATCTGCGCGAAGAGGTGGCGACATTGCTGAAAAACGTCCATCTCAGGGAATGTTTAAGTAACCAGGTTAAAAACAACTACAGTCGCAACCGTGATAATGCAGAACCTTCAAAAGTAGGAAACAATCCCCCGTGACTTACAATCAACATGATTTTTGGGGGAACAAGATTAACGGGGCTACATTCTTAGCGGCATAAAAGATGAAAGTGTCAGTGACCCACATCAAGAGACTCCAAGACGCCTCTGAAGACGACATTACTTTCACAGAGGAAGACGCAAATGGATTGCTTCTACCGCACAATGATGCATTGGTAATTTATTTAAATGTTTTAGATTTTAAAATTAAACATGTTTCGGTGGACCCAGGAAGTTCGGCCAATATCATACAATGGAGGGTGTTGGAGCAAGCCAAGCTCACTTGAAACATCATTCCGGCCACAAAATGGCTCGCCGAGTTCAACCTAGCAAGCGTGACAACCCGAGGAGAGATCCTGCTTCCCACGAATACTGAATGGTGATGAAGACGACACTTTTTAAGATAGTAGACGGTGATATGGGCTACGATATTATCTTGGGGACACCATGGTTGCACAAGATGAAGACTGTACTATCGACATATCATCAGTAGCTGAAATGTCCAAATCCTGTGGGAATTAAATAAATAAGAGGTGACCAACCGGCAGAAAGGGAGATGAATGCAATATTAGTTTCCAGTAGCAAAGGGAGGGAGCATGCAGCATAGCAATTATAGGAACTGACGCCTGCTCTCGAGCCGAGCGAAGTCAATCAAGGGGAGAAGTCATCAGAGTCTTATCAGGTACCAAGATATTTTTAGGTACCGAAAGAAACAGACGCCACAAAATCCACGACGAAAGAACTTGAACAAATCGCATTTTTTGAAAATTTCTTGGAGATAAAATTCTACTTGGGGACAGGACTACACCCCCAACTCAGGTTTGGATTTATTGAATTTCTTAAATTAATGTCGATTGTTTTGTGTGGTCACATGCGGATATGAGAGGTATCTCACCAGAAGTGGTCATACACAAGTGAAGCTTGGACCCTAGCATCCCTCCGGTAAGATAGAAAAAGCGTCCTACTTCCGAGTTCAGAAATAAATTTGTCAAAGAAGAGGTAACTCGTTTGCTTGATATCGGTTTAATCCGAGAGGCAAAGTATCCTGACTGGCTAGCTAACGTATTAGCAGTTCCAAATAAATTTCGCATGTGCGTAGACTATAAGGACTTAAATAAGGCGTGCCCAAAATACTCGTTCCCATTACTAAACATTGATCAAATGATTGATGCAACGGCCGGGCACGAGTTAATGAGTCTCCTCAGTGCTTACTTCAGGCACTACCAAATCAAGATGAACCTGGAGGAGCAGGAAAAAACTTCGTTTATAACGAAGTTTGGCACATATTGTTGCAATGGATGTCTTTCGGGCTAAAGAACACCGGAGCCACTTATCAACGACTCGTGAACAAAATGATTGAAAAGAAAATAGGGAAAACCATAGAAGTTTACATAGATGATATGCTTGTTAAGTTTTAAACGCAGGTGGTCATCTTAAACACTTGCAAGGAACCTTTGACATCTTAAGGAAGCATAACATGAAGCTTAACCTCGAGAAGTGTGCGTTCGGGGTCAGCTCCGGTAAGTTCCTAGGATTCCTGGTGTCATAAAGGCGGATCGAGATTAACCCCGATAAAATCAAAGCCATCGCAGATATCTCAGATCAGCTATCACGTGTAAAAGAGGTTCAAAGGCTAATGGGGAGATTGGCCGCTTTGAGAAAATTCATTTCCTGGTCTTCATAGAAATGCCATCATTTCTTTTCGGTGCTCAAATAGAAGAACAACTTCAAATGGACCCTGGAATGTCAACATGTTTTGAGGGATTTGAAAAGGTATTTGTCAAGTCCTCTGTTACTATCAAAGCCAGAGGAAGACGAACAACTATTGATCTACTTAACGGTATTGGAGGTAGTGGTAAGTGCCGTTTTAGTCTGTGAGGACAAAGGTACGCAATATCCTATTTATTAAGTTAGTAAAATGCTAACGGGAGCAGAAACTCACTATCCACATATGGAAAAATTGGCCCTAGCTCGTAGTCGTCGATCGAAAGCTTAGGCCTTATTTCCAATGTTACTCAATAGCCGCGGTGACCATTTTTCCCCTGCGAAATAGTTTTTATAAACCTGAACTTTCAGGTAGGCTATCCAAGTGGGTCGTCGAAATGAGTACATTTGACATAGAATATAAGCCTAGGACTGCGATTAAGTCACAAGTCTTAGCCGACTTCGTGGCCGATTTCAGTATGGGACTGTTACCTTTGGCTACCAAAGAGCAGTGATGGTGTCAGAATCAACATCAGGAGTTTGGATCCTATTCACGGACAGAGCTTCCAATGGGAAGGGGTCCGGGCTCAGCATAATACTAACACGCCCTCGGGAGAAACCCTAAGGCATGCCATAAGAACTATTCCTCTGACTAACAATGAAGCGGAGTATGGAGCTTTGATTGCAGAACCCGAATTGGCCCGAGGACTGGACTCCGAGCTCATTGTAATAAAATGCGACTCCAGTTTGTGGTAAATCAGGTCTACGGGATCTTCGAATCCAAAGAGGAATGAATTCTACAATACGTAATGCAGGTTCAGGATCTACTCGCTCGGTTCCTGGAGTGGTCAATTATGCATATCCCGAGGGAAGAGAATACAGAAGCGTAGGCACTAGCTAACCTTGGCTCGTCTACAGAAATAAAAGGATTAGACTGAGGAATGGTGGTACAACTTATGCACTCGGTACTGGACGCATATAGCTATTACGAGGTGAACACGACTAACTTGGTCTGGGACTGGAGAAACGAGATTATTGACTATCTCGATCATGGGAAATTGCCTGAAGATCCTAATACATCTCGGGCACTAAGCACTAAAGTAGCTCGATACAGCTTCAAGGGGGGTTCAATTGTACAGAAGAACTTTCCAAGGCCCGCTGGCCCGATGTTTGGGAGCCTCCGAAGCTAATTATGTTATGCGATAAGTCCACGAAGGAATATGCGGGAATCACTCAAGTGTAGATTCATTAGTATTAACACTAATTAGGGCAAGATATTATTTGCCCCAGATGGTACAAGACACCAAGGCTTATGTTAAAACATGTGATAAATATCAGTGCTACACACCACTGGTACATCAGCCGGTAGAGCCATTACACTCTGTTTTGTCACCATGGTCGTTCATGAAATGGGGAATGGATATCGTCGGACCACTGCCACCGGCTCTCCGTAAGGTAAGATTTCTTTTGATTTTAACTGACTATTTTTCTAAGTGGGTTGAAGCAGGTCCTCATCAGAATATCAGCGAATGTGAGGTGATAGATTTATTGAGGGAGAACATAATTTGCAGATTTGGGATACCAAAAGAGATAGCATGCGACAACGGGCTACAATTTATAGGTGCAAAGGTCACAAAGTTCCTTGAAGACTTGAAAATCAAAAGGATCACATCATCACCCTATCATCCGAGCGCAAATGGTCAAGCATAATCGACAAACAAAGTGATTATATAAAATCTCAAAAAGAGATTGGAAGCAACTAAAGGTAAATGGCCCGAAGAGTTGCCAAGTGTACCGTGGGCGTACTAAACAACAGCTAAATTGAGCAAGGGAAAGACTCCTTTTTTTCTTGTGTACGAAGTAGAAGCCCTGATCCCGATGAAAGTAGGGGAACCTACACTGAGATATTTTCGGGCAAACGAAGAAGCAAACAAAAAAGCAATGTTAGTCAATCTGGAGCTGCTCAATGAACACATGGACTTGGCCCATATAAGGTTGGCATCCCAAAAGCAGAGAATAGAGAGATATTACAATCGAAGAGCCAACCTCCGTTATTTCAAAGTAGGAGACTTAGTTTTAAGGAAAGTAACTCGAAACACCCGAGAGCTCAATGCGGGGAAGATAGGTCCAATATGGGAAGGCCCCTACAGGGTTTCAGTTGTCTGGGAAAGGGACATACGAGTTAGGAAATCAAGATGGAGAAAAGTTGCCAAGCAACGGGAATGTGGCGCACCTCAAGAGATATTGTTGCTGATAAACGTTACATGTACTGAAAGTATGTGCTGCACTCTTTTTCCCTTCGTCTACTTTTTGTCCCGATTGAGTTTTTCTGGCAAGGTTTTAAATGAGGCAGCAATGGAATGCATACTACGAAGGGAGATTCAGCAATAAGACCTTTAAATGACAAGGTACATAAGTAAAGAACCATTACAGAACGGTTAGATAGCCTTTTGCTCGACACCAAAGTTCCTCCCGGGTAGTTAAGGTTGCTGTCGAATAGAGATTAGCCGACCATTCATAAGTGCAAGACACTGGGGTATAGTTAGATAATCTTTGGATCGATTGCATAGATTCCTAGGGGAAGTAAAGTTTGTTATTGAACTGAAGATTATCTAGCGATGCACTAGTGGAATCCTCGAAGGTGTAAAACATCCAGTGTTCAAATTCGCATTCGAACATTGGGGGAATGATATGAGGATATGGCAACAATGACTGCCACTTCGACCGAAATACGAAACCCGAAAACACAGTTATAGCATCGGGACCGGGGACTACGAGGCCAGCCCCGAAGAAACAAGTTGTCCAAGTGAGCCACAAGAAATAGTAATTTCTTGTTAGCACAACGAATGCTTATGTATTTTTGAAAATGAAAGGAATAACGTAAAGTCCTTTTATTTCTATCTTGTTTCTTTTTCGAATGATGAAGTGAATTTATCATTTGAAAGTTAAATAAGTACTTCAAATGTTTGTGCCGTATTGAATAGGAGATGTCCTCTTCAAGAGAATCGTAAACAGAAGAGGTCCCTCTATTATAAAAACCCTCATGTTAAAGGGTTGATTTCGGAAGAACTTATGCCCAAAATCCAAATGCTTTTGGGGAAAAATACACTCGAAGTCTTGTACAATTAGATGCAAACGGTAAAACTTGCGCAAACACTCAAACAACAAATGACACAAAGAGCAAGCTTACGCAAATAATTAAACAAAATGACACAAGTACAAAAGTTTGAAAAAGAAAACAAAAAATAAGCTGCTTATTCTTCGGAATCCGGATGAAGAGAAGCAACTACACCCCTAGTAGAACTGTGTAGATCCGCCACTGGTTTGATATTTTGGTCTTCAGCGTCATCGCCTTCTGATTTCTTCTTCAGTTCCCGAGAACTCATAACCAGAACTAGAGGAATCGGTAGCATCAGGCTGGGCCAGAAGACCCCTTTTTGCAGCTAACTCTAGCTCACGGGCCTTAGCGATTTCGGCATCAAAGTCAATGACACCCTTTTTGGCCTCTTCCAAGGCTTTTCTCCTCATGCTGTACATAGCATATGTGTTTTCAATAACGAGGGAAGTTGCTCGGTGCTAAAGTTCATCTTTAAGCTGGCCAACCTTAGCAAAAAAGTTGTCCTGTGCGGATCTCATCGAAAGGAGGTTGACATCAAAATCACGAACAATTGAGCTGTAGATTTTATTATGCTCTATGATCTTCTTATGCTTCTCCTCCAATCGAACATACTTTTCTTCGGCAACAACAAGCTCTTCAGTTTTGGATTTTAAGGCCGCCTCCAAATTATTCAATCTTTCAGCAGAGGCAGCCTCACGATCGAATGCAGCAAGAACAACATTTTGGAATTCAACCCATTTGGCCATAGTTTCTTCAAATTAAGCCCTCAACGGGGAGACCTCTTGGCTAAGGGTCACTACTTCTTGCTCGTTTTTCTGCAATTAAGCCTCCAACTCAACAGCCTCAGCAGGCCGAGCTTCCAGTTTTGAAAGGTGAGCAGCAATTTGGTCCCGCTTGGCCAAAAGTTAATCTCGCTTAGAGATAAGTTCCTCCTTATCACGAATCAGCCTTTGAAGGCCCTTAGAAGCAAGAAAGTTGGCTTACAAAACAAGAATGCGAATTCAAAACCTTACCATAAGAAACAACAGAGAAAGCAAAGACTACACTGACGCTCCGTTGTGCATGGCATTGTTCAACAAACACTCTCCCGAGAGAGTTTGTATTTTTTCCCAATCTTTCTCTGAAGCCAAGGGCTTCAGATATTTAGAAATTTCCACCTGGCGGGATAACAGATTGCATCCGGCGGAAATCGAGAGAGTGACGCTCCTCTTTCTTTGGGGATCTTTTGAGGGGGCAACATAATTTTGTCCCACGTTCCCATGAACTGGGGACTGGGGAAGGGGGACGTTCTCCTCTCGAACAACCATGGCCAGTCGAGATGATGTAGCATTTTCTGGTGGCGAGTGAAAAGTTGGAGAAGAAGGAGATGAAGCTGATGGAGATGAAAGATGAGAAGTGGCTACGGTAAGCGCTGTGCTGGTTGTTGGTTGCTCATCAATCGAAGAAGGCAGGGACTCGGTACTCAGCCTCATGGTACCGGGCAAGGTGACTGGGGTTTGGAAACGGGAGTTGGAATTATCCACCATATCATACTCCCCCCCCCCAGAGTTCCAAGGCATCATCATTGATTGGTGTAATTAAATCAACAGATTGAGTATTCTGTTGAGTTGAGGAAGGTCGTCGTCTTCTATGTAGAGAAGCTCCTTCCTCGCTGGTTTCTCCATTATCATTGATCATCATGGTGTCTGTGGCTGGCTCGGAGGAACGTCTTCTTTTTGGTTGTTTGTTCTCCGGCCGGGGACTCCGAGAAGAAGCACTTGCACCAGAAGCAGGCCCGGAGACACATATTGGGGTAAACACCTCCTGCAACAGCCTCGCCGCGTGAGCAGGATTAGCCAAAACGTCCTCCTCGGGTATGACAACTGAGCCCTGGGGTATACCTGAATTCAAAAAAAGAAAAAAGTCAATCAACTTCCTTATACGAAAAGTTAAAACAAGATGAGTTCGATTTACCATGATGTTTGACCTTCCACCCGTATTTAAGGGCCAATGCTTTCCATGTGCGGGTCTCGGGCGTAGTAACGTCCAAAATATTCTGGACCCATTGGTCCAAGCCTTCAACCCTAGGTGGTACCCATCTAGTTGTTGAAACGAGTTAAAGGAGAAGGGTCAATAACGATATAAGACGATCTTTAATGGAAGAAAAGACAAATGGTGAACTTACGAGTGTGGTTCCATAATTCCAGAAAGGATGTAGCCGTGGCTAGAATGATATCACTGTTGGCAACTGTAACAAACCGTTCCATCCACCCATGGTCGTTATCATCATCCATGCTAGATATCATATCATTGTGGCCACATTTTCTGAAATTTATCATTCCCCCACGAAATATCTTGGGGGAATAAAGATTCATTAATCGAGCTAGGGTTAGCTCATCTCCTGTCTCCTGGCATAAGCGCCGGTGACAAGCGACTGTCCTCCACACAGAAGAACTTACTTGTGACACGCAAACCTGGTAGCGGATGCAGAACTACATGATCACGAAATCAAGTTATCCACTCAAAGAAAATGGCCCCAAAGTGAAGAGGTATGTATAAAAATACGTAAAACCCTTCTTGGTTAAGGTTACCCGCTCCGCCAGATCATGAGCGATAATGTATAAATCTTGGCAATGGTAGTCTTCCTTCATAGTAGGAATACTGGAAGGACGGATGGATGAAGGGTATACGCTAATGGCACAGGTACGAGGTTGAGCGAAATGATACTTCTCTTCGAAGTCCTTAGTTGTGACAAGACTCTTTGGGATGATGGTGCTCACCGTAGGAGGAGCAGCGTCATCAGATTTACCTTTGTTCTTTGAGGAACTAGGGTTTCTAGAAGAAGAGGCCATTTTTATCAGAAAAGAAAGAAAGTTTTCTCTCAATAAGAAGGTTAAATAAAGGTTGAAGACAAAGTACGAGTTATGTAATAAGAGTTTGAGAAAGTTTGAAGAGTTATGAAGTGTAAATGAAGAAGCTTGATGCGTATAAGTAAAGGAATAGACGGTTAAATCGTGGCCATAATTACCTCAATAACAGGCAAAAACGATGCTGTATCATAGGATGGCGTGTGTTCGGGGCATTACATGTGGAGAGGCATGCGTCTAATCAACCGTCAGAAACTTTTCAGAGGGTGTCAGAATTTATCGCCAAGAAAGGTATCTCTACCAATTTCCTGGTGACACAAAGTTATGCCACCGAAAAGTAGGGGGACTATCTATATGGGGTAAAATATGTTCATATTTGATGATCGTGTGAGAAGGAGACACGTGGAGCCAAAGATAGAAGACATTTAAACGCGAAGGCAATGATCTCGCTTGTCATCGGAGAGAATGATATCCATAAAGACAAAATAAATTCCTGTCATCTGGTAGCATTCAATGAAGAATATTCTATAGCATTAAGTGCATGATCCGTTATAGAGAATATGGCATTCACTGCCCACTATTATACATTCTTCAATGACCCTCATAATTTTCATTAAAGAGGGGCTTGATCTTAGGACCTTGTTCCCTAGGTGTAAATATAAATAGTGAGCTCTACCACTATTGTAGGGCAACGAAGTTTCTGGCAAGCATATACTATATTCTATCAAAAGCTCAATAACACTTTACTTTCTTGCTTATTTATGTTCTTACTACCTCCGGTAGCTCTGCGCCCGGGACTAAGATATCTGTCATTTCATTTCAATTTCAAATCTAAGTCTTATATTTTTATCTAATTCATTTATTATTTTTGGATCAAATTAATTCACGTGTCTATAAACTACGTATCACTACTAGAAATCTGCCAAAATCCGTTCAAACCATACCGACCGAAATCGGTCGGAAGAGAAAACCGACCGAAATCGGTCGAAAAATATCTAGATTGGTCGCAAAAGTCAAATAAAATTTTTTACTAAACAATACCGACAATTTTCGGTCAAAAAAAGTGGTCCCACAATAATAAAACAGTAATTTGTCTGACACATAAAAAAATTTCAACCGATGTCGGTCGGAAATTGGTCAATCTTTGACCAAGATCTTGTGAGACTTGCATATTATCTACAAAAAAAAAAGTTTAATTAAAAAAATTCAAGTATACCGACCGAATTCTGTCGGAGATTTTGATTTAATATTTCCCTCCTAGGCTCAACTATTTTTTTTCCCATAACAAAAATACAACAACAACAACCTAGTATAAAGCCAATAACGGGGTCTTAGGATGGTAGTGTGTTCGCAAACCTTACCCCTACCCTGGGATAGAGAGGCTATTTCCGATAGACCTTCGGCTCCCTCCCTCCAATAACTCCCCATAACAAAAATAAGTTTTTAAAATTATTATGAATATACCGACCGAAATCGGTCGGTATTAGTGGTTAAAAATAGTCAACCACTTATAAATTATTGTTATTTACAATTTCGGTCGGTATTAGTGGTCAAAAATAGTCAACCACTTATAAATTATTGTTATTTACAATCTATATATATATCATGTTGGGTATATATGGCATGTTGGATACAACAACTATATAAATTAAACTCGATCAATTATATATATAATGTTAATCATATGTGTGCTTTCATATAAATTACACTTCATATCCGCATATGTGTAATAGATTCTAATAGAGTATATGATTTTATTTTATTTATGATAATTTACACTTACATACATATGACTAGCGTTGATGATTTATTCTCAACTGTTCATACTCGAATGCTTGATCGGTGACTAAATAAGAAAACAAATCTTGCAGTTTAAGTGACTAGATGCTCCGGTATAATGAGTGACTAGATGCTCCAAGATGTGTACAATCGACACAGTCTTGAATGTTTTATTCTTGATCACCTTATTAGTACTGTTCTCGGATACTTTATCAGTGGATCAATTGAAAATTCAATTATATTAAATTAAAACTTACTATATTGAATTAATACAACTTAATATAATTGAATAAAACTTAAATTTTATTAAGTTGTATTAATACAATTTAATTCAATTATAGTAAGTTTTAATCAAATATATATAATTGAATTTTCGGCAAAGCTTGTCATCTTCCGGTGAAAGTTGAGCACAAAGCCATGCAGGCTTTGAAGAAATTGAATCTCGATTGGGATGCAGCTGCAAACTTGCGGGTTGCACATTTGAATGAGTTGGATGAGTTCCGGTACCATGCATATATACAAGTTCGTCCTTATACAAAGAGAAGATGAAATATCTTCATGACAAGTACATTTGGAACAAAGAGTTCAAAGAGGGTGACCTTGTGTTGTTGTTCAACTCATGGTTGAGGATGTTTCCCGGGAAGTTAAAGTCTAAATGTAATGGCCCGTTTGAAGTCGTGGGTGTGACACCCTTTGGTGCATTGGACTTGAAGAACGAAACTGATGAGGTATTCTGAGTCAATGGTCACCGGGTGAAGCACTATTTGGGAAAAGTTGGTGATGGCCACGTTATGGCGATGATTCATTTCAAATGATGGTAATCTGCGTCGTGTCGCGACGTTAAATCAGGCGTTGCTTGGGAGGCAACCCATGTTTCTTTTTATTTTATTGTTTTGTAGTTAGGTGTTATTTTTCTTATTTTTGCCCGGGTTTTGAGTGCACGAGCAGGTTCGTGGTTGTTTTATGATTGAAAATACTGTGATGTGACACGCAGAAGAGTAAAGTGTGTGGTGATAATAGATAATCCTATTTTCTAAAGAGGGGGAGTAAGAACATGTTCCTAGAAACCCTAATGGTTCAACTACTAGGGTAAGTCTCTTCAGGGAACAACGAAGGTTGCAGTCGAAGAGTCAGCAAGAATTAAGGTCAAGGAGTCATCAAAGATCGAGGTCGATGCTGAATACCCTTGACAGAGTTATAACGGCTAGTTTCAAGATAGGATACTAAAGAGAACATTCTAGTGGATATTCTCTGCACTTGTACCATCAGGGTTTCTAGGAACATGTTTCTTATAAATAAAAAGAGACACAATCATAGGGGACATGAGATATTCATTTATAAAGAACACATTGACTTCGTAAGAGAGAATCTTGCCTTATTTCATATATACAAAAATAACCTTTTTATCAAGATTCTTGCCGATCATTTTCACTTGATCCAAGAATAACCCAAATGTTCAAAGGCTTTTCAATTATTAATCATTGTCAGAAAGAATATCCACCGATCTCATCCCTTTACGGGTGACTCCCACATTTTATTTACATAAATGCCACTTATTGTTATTTATTGCTATTGAATGTCATACTTCAACTTTTTGGATCATTGAATATCATTATTATTGCTTATACTCATTGCCATTCGGATAAATATATTAATTATTTGCCACAGTCCCAACAACAATATCTTTAAGATATTATTTTTAACTAAGATTAACTCTCCTTCATTTAAATATAACTGATTAAACTAAAATTGATATTTTTGGTCAAACAGTTTGGCGTCGTTTGTTGGGAATTCTTAGTTAATTTTTAGTCTCCTTTAGATCTACAGCTGACGTGAGTCACTAACCTCACAAAACTCAAGCTTTTCCCCTTTCTTTGCACATACAAAAATCTACATGGCAGGTAACTAAGGAGAGATGACTGAAGTAACATGTGACTTCCCCAACGTTCCTATCGGTGACTTCCCTAGCAACCTCATGAATGTTATCAACGAGAGTTGTGAAACACTAGGCGAAGACGTGATGCCCACTGTGTCCCCTAGGCGTAAGAGGTTACCTCCCCCCACATTGTAGTATAACAAAACCTAATGGAAAAAGGGCCTCCATTTCCACTGAACATGAGATGCCACCGGCCGTGAAAAAGTTCCTCAAAGCATGCCTGACCGATACGCTAGTAAGCATGCTCAACAATCCCACTCCAAACACAACTACAGAGACTGCAAGAGCCTGTACAGTACAACGAGAAGATGAATAGAGCAATCGACTGCACCCTCCGACACAGGTACAACTCACAATATTACTAACAGTGTAGGTGACAGCTCCTTCGCTACCATTCTACAGAGGATAGAGGAAATGTAGGATTAAAATAAATCACTCAAAGACCAAATGAAAGAACACCAAGAACGAGTCGACAAGATACCAGGCGCTACTAAGCTATTGCCAAAGAGGGACGCCAGTAGGTTTATAGAACAACCATACACTAAAGAAGCAGCATTGCATACAATACCAAAGAACTTCAAAATGTCGACCTACCTCATGATATACGACAGAACGACCAATCCCAAAGAACATGTGACCCATTACGTCACCGCTGTGAAAGGCAATGACCTCTCCAAGGAACAAGTGTCCTCTGTTTTGCTGAAGAAATTTGGCGAAACCCTTATGGGAGGGGCATTAATATGGTACTCACAGCTACCAACCCGATCCATAGAAAGTTTTGAGGAAATGGCCGATAAGTTCATAACGGCACATGCCAGAGCCAAGAAGGCAAAAATGAGAGTAAATGACATATTCACCATCAAGCAGTCCTTGGGATAGGGACTGAGGGACTTCCTCTCCTGATTCAACAAGGTAAGGATGACTCTGCTGAACGCGTCCGAGGGGATGGCGGTCGCTACTTTCCAGAACGTGTTGAGTACAGATGGTTCAAGAGAAACTAAAACATTGTTGAGTCGATTGATGAAATACCCTCCAACCACTTGGGATGAAATCCATAATGCTTAATGTGCTGAAGTCTGAGCCGATAAGGATGACTTCAATAAACCATCCCATCGGCCCATCTCGATACAAGCCTAGTCCAGAAAGGAATGAAGAGACAACATCAGGAGGGATCATCCGGTCTCACGACCCAATAGGGAATGACACCAGCCATACATCAGGGCCACCTCCCCACCTTCCCTCCTCTATGAAGAAGGCCCATCTAGGCCAAGGATAAGGACTCACCAGAATGAGAGAGGTATGCCCCCTTATTATCCACTCACAATTTTTGTGTATCATTTATAGAAATAGTTTGTGCTCTGGAGAAACTCGAAACGAAGGTGAAATGGCCGTCAAAGATGAGGTCAGATCCGAGCACCAGAAAATCTGACGCCCTCAACGAATTCCACCATGAACATGGGCACCAAACAGAAGATTGCATCACCCTCATGCAAGAAGTCATAAACATTTTGCGGTAGGGACATCTCAAAGAGCTAATGAGCGACAAGGGGAGGAATAACTTGCCAGAGGACGTGAACACTAAGTTCCACTAAAGCTGCCATCACCAGCTCATACTATCAACATGATCATCGGCGACATCGATGACGCCTCCATCAATGACTTTAAATTCACTACCACTCACAAGCTCAAGAGATCTATCACCTGCGAATGGTATGACAAACTCGAAGAAAGTATCATCTTCGACGAGTCAGCTACCGACGGTTTGACTTACCCTCATAATGATGCCCTCGTTATTACTTTGCGCATTTTAAATACTAATATCAAACATATTATGGTGGACGATGGAAGTGGATCTTGTATTATCCATCCCTGAGTCCTTACCCAAATGAAAATCGAGGACGAGATAGTGTCACACTATATCACGCTAACCAGTTTTAATAATGCAGTTGAGCGGACATCAGGAGAACTTACACTCCCCGACGGCATAATGCTGGAGACAACATTCCACATCATGGATCAGGCCACCACGTGCGGCACCATCGTAGGATGACCATGGGTACATCCCATGAGAGCCATCCCTTCCAGCCTATACCAAGTAATCAAATTCCTAACACCTTAGGGGATATTTAGTTACGAGGAGAACATCGTACATCCCGGGAGTGCTACTACATTGCCTTGGACAACACGACAACCCAAAAGCAAAAAGACAAGAAAAAAGAGGCATAACAATCAACAGGGCCAAGGTTGAAACAATAAGAGACTAGGGACGTCATTATGGAACCCTAAATGGTCGAGGTTGTGGATCGACCACAGAAGACCTTGACCCCGTTCAATTAGACCCCAATGACTGTAGTAAAACTGCCTACATCGGCTACAAACTCCGAGAACAAGGTAACTTCAGTCAATTCTCAATAACTAATGCAGATTTGTTTGGCTTCATCCATGGAGATATGTCGGGCATCCCTAGGGAGATCGCCACACACAAACTAAACTTTGACCCGCTCTACCCCAGTAAGGCAGGTCAGGCATAATTTCAACCCCACCATCAATGATGATATCCGCGAGTAGGTGGAGAAAATAAACGCGGGGGCTACATATCAAAGGTTGGTCACGAGGATGTTCAAATATCAGCTCCGCAAGACCATGGAAGTATATATCGACGACATACTGGTCAAGTCCATAAAGGCAAAGGACCATATCGACCATCTGACAGAATATTTCGATATACTGAGATGGTACAGAATGAAACTAAACCTGGAGAAATACGTATTTGGTGTAGCCTCTGGGAAGTTCTTGAACTTCTTAGTGTCACAACGGGGGATCGAGTTCATCCCGGACCAAATCAAAGCCATCGAAGGGATACCGGAGCTCCTGACTACCAAGAAGCATGTCCAAAGGTTTACTATTCGAATTGCTGCCTTATCGAGGTTCATCTCGTAGTCGTCTGATAGATGTCACAAATTTTTCTATGTACTCAAAAAGTACAACAGCCTTGAGTGGACACCGAGTGAGACAAGCTCTGCGAGAACTGAAGGACACCTTGCTTTTAAAGCCCGAACTCGGAGAACCTCTCCTCGTCTACCTGGACGTCTCCGAAGTAGAAGTAAGTGTAGTTCTGATCGGAGAATGCAAAGGTATGCAATCTCTTATCTATTACATTAGCAAAACACTCGCCGATGCAGAGACGAGGTACCCATACCTTGAGAAACTAGCATTGGCACTAGTCATAGCTTCACGAAAGCTTAGACCCTATTTTCAGTGCCACCCTATCTTGGTCGTTACCACCTTCCCCGTAAGAGTAATTTTGCATAAACCCGAGCTCTCGAGGAGGCTGGTTAAGTGGTCCATCAAGTTAAGCGAGCACGATATCACATATCAATAGTGAATGGCGATAAAGTCGCAAGTGCTCGCCAACTTTGTCGCGAACTTCAGTGCAATGATAAAGCCCGAAGTCAAGAAAGAAGCCGCCCAAACTTCTCTCCAAACACAAGACCCCTGGGTCCTATACACCGATAGCACATCCAATGCTTCTGGATCTGGACTGAGACTCTTGCTCAAGGTCCCCACAAGTGAAGTAATTTGTCAGTCCATAAGATTGAGGCTAGCACTTATGTACGGGGAAAGGTTGTTGAAACTCTGCTATGACTCCCAACTTGTAGTCAACCAAGTTACATGGACTTTCCAAATCAAATAACAAAGGTTGAAAAAATATCATATCGAGATCTGTAAGCAACTGCCCGAATTTAACGAATGCCGGCTTGACCAAATCCCGCGTGCGCAGAATGCCGAAGCAGACGACCTCGCCAAATTGGCCGCAACTACCAAATGCATCACTCTCGGGGATAAAAGTGTAGTCCACCGCCTCAACTCATCACTAGACCAAATCGAGGTAAGATCTGTAAGCCTAACTTGGGATTGGTGCAATTGTATTATTGCCAATTTGTAGGACGACACACTACCAAACGACAAAGAAGAAGCCAAGAAACTAAGAATGCAAGCAGCCAAATATAGTCTCCTCTATAGTGACATGTACAAGAGGACATACGGCGGCCCTATGGCAAAATTCTTGGGTCCAAACCAAACCACGAAGAAGTCCATGAGGTCCATTGCGGTGCTCACTCTGCCAATCGAGCACTCGTCAGATGCCTCATACGGGCAGGATACTAGTGTCCTACCATGAAAAAGGACGCCTAAAAATTTGTGACAAAATGTGAACAATTCCAGAAGTACACCCCAATGATTCACCAAGCAGGTGAACACCTCCACTCAGTTAACTCTCTGTGGTCGTTCATCAAGTGGGGAATGGACATCGTATATGGCGAGGTAATATATGATTCCTTTTGGTTTTAACTTGCTATTTATCAAAATGGGTGGAAACATGTGCGTTCTCCATAATACGCAAACAAGAGGTAATCACCTTTATATGGAGAAACATCATTTACCTATTCGGCCTACCCAAGGAGATCAACTGCGACAATGGGCCCAGTTCACGGGAAAGAAAACAGGCAAATTCTTCTATAAGTGGCATATCAGCAGGATACTTTCGACCCCGTATCACCTAATGGGTAACAGAAAGGTTGAGTACTCCAACAAGTCCATATTAAACATCATGAAGAAAAATCTCGAAGACGCCAAGGGATTATGGCCAGAGATACTACTAGAACAACTACTCTGAGGACGAGCATAGGAGAGACGCCCTACTCTTTGGTCTATGGGACCGAAGCTATTATACCAGTCAAAATAGGAGAACCCAGCCTAAGGTACTCCAACAAAAGCGGTACTAGTAATGATGAGAGTAGATGGTATGAACTCGATGTACGAAGATATATGGCATACATAAGGATGGTTGCCCAAAAGTAGTAAGCAGAACTTTATTATAGCAAGAAAGCAAAGGCCCTGCCGCTCAAAATCAGAGACTACGTACTCAAAGCCAAAACTCAAGCAAGTAAAGATTCACGAGAAGGCAAGCTGGGGAAAACCTGGGACAGTCCGTACAAAATTACAACCAAAGCAAATAAGGGTTCTTTCCAATTAGAGATAATGGAAGGAAAACAACTACCGAACAATTGGAACATCAACCACCTCAAATACTTCTACATCTAAGGGAAAAAGTGTCCCCAAATCGTACTACTATTCCCTTACTTGAGTTATTTTCCAATTAAGGTTTTCTCAAGAAGGTTTTTAACGAGGCGACAATGGGAACACTTCGGGTCGAAGTATGCGAGGGAGGGGCTGTTTTTCTCTTTCATTGCTTGACTCCTCAATACTCTCCAAGTCAAGCAATGAAGGGACTAAATAGACTAGGACTGGGACTGGAACGCCAGCCAATGCCCAAACAATTTGTAACTCTCTCCAATTATGTAATCAGAGCAACAACAAAAAAGTAATAATAAATTTACATCTATCAGAAATACCTATCATCCCTCGACCAAGATTAACACAAGGTTATGTTCGACCTCGCTCGAACAACGCGTATCGACCCTCTGCCATGATTGACAAAAGGTTATGTTCGACCCCACTCCAACAACACATATCGGCCCTCGGCCATGATTAACAAATGGTTATGTTTGACCCCGCTCGAACAACACCTATCGGCCCTCAGCCGTGATTAACATAAGGTTATGTTCGACCTCGCTCGAACAACTCCTATCGGCCTTTGACCTTGATTAACATAAAGTTATGTTCGACCTCGCTCGAACAATGACTATCGGCCCTCGGTCGTGATTAACATAAGGTTATGTTCTACCTTATTCAAACAACACCTAACGGCCCTCATCTACGAAAGCAAAGTCTCTTGAAGACGCTAGCAAAATGAAAGAAAAAACCAACTCTGATATTTATAAACAAAGGTCTCTTGAAAATGCCAGCAAAAATACACAAAATGATAGAAAGAGCAAACAATTACTACTGGCAACTTCCATCACGACCCATGACACCCTCATTGCCTGACCTTCAACTCCCTCTCCATCCTCGCCCGGTGGGCATATGGAATCACACTAGGCCTCATCCCCAAGGCAATCTATAGCATCCTCACTGTCCTCATCTTCCTCACCAAGGCAAGGCGTAATTGGGTCATAGCCAGAAGCAATTCGAGTCTAGTGAGACTTGAACCGAGCATCCTCAAAGTCGCAGCAGAAAAATAACCCACCACGTATAACTCACGAAGCACATCCAATCGGGCATCGATGTGAATCCACTCTTCATACAACTCATAAGGAACGTTGGGGAAGCCAGAAGTCGCAGATGAAGAAGCTCGTGCAAGTAGTTCGGCCTTCTCGGCCTCTAGAGCTGCAACACGATCATAGAGATTAGAGGTCTCTTTCTCCAACTCCCTAATCCTTTAATCAAGTCGCTCTTCTTTAAGCCTCGTCACCGATAAGTTATTTTCTCGTTCAGAACAAAGAGTTCGGTTTGACACTTCAAAGGACTATGCCCTCCTCCGAGCTTCTGACAGAGTAGACTCCATCTTCCCTAGCTACTCATGCTTCTCAACAACCTCTCCACTAAGAGACACCACCCTAAATTGACATTCTTCGAGTTGGCCTCGCAACAGGACCACATGGGCTTGGAGATCACTGCATTGGGCTTCTACGCCCCTGCCAAAGTCCTCCTCTTTGCTCATTAACGTCCCTTCTAGGATGTGGTATTTTTTCACGACCCGCATCAGCTCCTCATCCATCTCTTTCAAGTCCTCCCTCAGTTGACGCACATCATCGCCTTCACGGAGCTGACACTGGAGCTCCCGATACTTTTCAGAACATTTAAAGTACTTGTCCTTCAACTTTTCATAAATGTCTTTACCTTTCTTCTCCAGACAAGCACTCTCGATCTCCAAAATAACTGTCTGTAAAATGAAGAATAGAAATTAGAACTTATGAAAGAAATCAAAACATAAGGGAAAGAATGGACAACAATTGTACTTACTTGGACAACAAGGCCAGCAATGTTATTAGACAGGGTGTCGTCATCTATCATCTTGACGGTTGTACCCTCAATTTCAAAACAAATAGGACCGAGGGAAGGAACTATTTCCTCGATATTTACAAGAAGATTATGATCCATTGGGATCGCAATAGTCATTGAGCCCCCTTCCAACCTCACTTCAAGTTGAGTGAGTCCCTCATCGATCATCCTCAACTCATCCATATCCATGTTAGAGTCAGATCCAATGGCCTCTTCAGCGATGACCTTCCCTCTGTCATTGGTTGTAGAAGGGATGTCCACCGCGACCCTAGCAAATGAGGTCTCTTCTTGTCTCGAAAGTGCAATGCCATCTTCATGCACCTCGCCCTGGACCATGTCCCATGCAAGACGCATGCTCGAATCCTCCAAATATGGGGCCTTAGGACCTGGCTCGGGGCTCGCTCCAATATGCATTGTGGTTGTCTCTCAAATAACAAAGTCACGATCCCCAAATCAGCGGCTACTGGCCTCTCTCCCCACGCATACGCGACTCTCCTCATACGAGGCATTAGACCACCGTCATCAGGAGAGATATCATCCTTATCAACCAGTGAAAGAAGTTGAGAAGCATAAGAAGTAGATGGAACAGAGACGGGTTCTCGAACTGCGGCAGCTGAGGTTGAGACCTGTATGGAAGAAGTAGTAGTCATAACAGGGATAGAAGTTGAAGGTGCAACAGCCGTCCTTCGAAAAAAGGGCACTGATGCCCGGCTCTTCCGAGAAGATCCCCTGCCTGATAAAAAGGAACAACATCAAGTTAGCAAAATGAATCCACAATGGGAAGTGGGACGACCACGATCAAAGAAAAGAAATTACCTGTCGAATGAAGAGCGGGTTTGAATCATTTGAAAAAACTCGGCCAATCGCGAATTCCTACAATATAGGGGAGGAGTCGCTCGACCCAGTCATATATGTGAGCGACCAAAAGAGGAGACTGGCTATTGGTTGCAAGGGGGAAAGTGAGAAATCAGAATTCAAAACCAAACAAACACAGAAAGAAACAAGGCACTCACGAGTGTAGTTCCAAGCTTCAGGAAAGCCGTTGACATCGTCAACGACGTCCTCGGTTCTGACGAAGAAGAAGTTAAGCCAGAACTGACGATTGTCTTTGTCGTCCATCTTCACCACCAAACATTTGCCTCCTTGGTGGTGAAGGTTCAACATCATTCCCCTATAGAAGATAGGGGCGACTAGATGTACTAAGTTTGGCAGCGTCAGCTCGACCCTAGCTAGCTCAGCGAACTTAGTTAGCATCTTGATAACTTTGTAGACGTACGGTGCAAGATGGGGAGGGCAGAAATCGTAGTGATGACAAATTTATTCCACCAACGGAAGGAGGGGGAAAAATAGTCGATGAGGAAGGGGTAGGCATAAAGAGCATAGTAATTAGGGCGATGAGCATGTACCATGTCCCCTTCGGCCGGGATCAACTCAACATGGTTGAGAAGGCCGAATTTGGCCTTGAGTTCTACCAATTCTTTAGTGTCTCTGTCGATTTAAAGACTCCATGTGTGACGTCAGGTACTTTGGTAAGGTCAGACCTGGAGTCAGGATTACGGGGGATTATTTTCTCCACCGACGGGAAGATTTCATCCTCAACAATGGTGAAAATGCTCTCCCTATGGGGGGGACACCACTTCCAAGGGAGCAACACGATTCCTTTTACCGGAATCAGAAGATACGTTTGACATGATTCAAGGTAGTGGAGAAAAGTAACAAATGGGAGAGAATGAAAAAGGTATAGATCAATGAAATAGAGAAGGGAGATTTGGAGAAGAAGAAAACAGAAGAGAAGTTTGGTGCTTCGAAGCGTTAGAGGATTTAAACTTCAAAACTAGGTCCAAAGGTCCCTATTTATAGAATTCATGGCACTGAAACCGAAAACGGTTCATCATGATTGGCACCAGAATTGAAACGTTAGGTATGATCAAAGGTCATACACGAAATGACGTTATGCATCGGGAATATGCGTCATAATGACGCATGACATCATGATGTCATCCTAACCCTTGTACAAGACAACTCCAGCAAATCACTCAAAAAATTCGAAGCATTTGAAAGGTACTGCTCACGGAGGGCCACGTCGCCCCTTCGACGCGGCAACCATGACCTGTATAGTCCGCTTGATAAGATCGACCAACAACAACATAATCCGCTCATCGAACTCACCCGCGAAGTCGACCTCAATAAGTGGAGGGACTAACTGTATGGGTCAAAATTTATCTCTAAAATGATTAAGTCGTGGTAGCATCAGTGAGGCATTCACGGGACGCCATGTGTTGAAGTAGTTCAGGGAACAACAAAGGTTGAGGTCAAAGAGTCAGCACGAATTATGGTCGAGGAGTCATCAAAGATCGAGGTCGAAGTCGAATACCCTTGACAGAATTATTATGACTAGTTTCATATTGGACATTAAAGATAATATTCTAGTGGATATTCTCTTCACTTGTACTATTAGGGTTTCTAGAAATATATTTCCTATAAATAGAAACAGATACAATGATAGGGGACATGAGATATTCATTCGTAAAGAAAACATTGACTTTGTGAGAGAGAATATGGCCTTATCGCATATATCCAAAAAAAAGCTTTTTTATCAAGATTCTTGCCAAGCATTTCCACTAGATCCAAGAACAACCCAAATGTTCAAAGGCCTATCAATCATTCATCATTGTCAGAAGGAATATCCACTGATCTCATCCCTTTTTGGGTAACTCACACATTTTATTTATATAACTGCCATTTATTGTTATTTATTGCTATTGCATGCCATACTTCACCTTTTGGATCATTGAATATCGTTATTACTGCTTATACTCATTGTCATTCAGATAAATATACTAAATATTTGCCACGGTCCCGATAACAATATCTTTAGGATATTATATTTAACTAAGATTAACTCTCCTTTATTTAAATATAATTGATTAAACCAATATTGATATTTTTAGTCAAACACATATAAAGTGGATCAAAATATAAGATCAATTTCAAATGAGATGGAATGCTGAATATAGAAAGAGACACATGCTCAGCATGGATAATTCTAGTTTCCACGTCCGTCTGCACTGAAGCCGATATTTGGAATAGAAAAAACAACAATAGAAGAGTTGAGTACAATGGGTACTCGGTATGCATCATAGACCTGCATAGACTAAATAATGGGATAAACTTTAAAGAAAACATACAAGGCAATGACAATTTAAATCAAGTGAAACAAATATAAGAGCTCGATAATCTTTTACCAAGTGAAATACATTTAAGATCAATATAGGCTCCTCGGGTCCATATACAATAATAACAATCCAGTATAATCCCACTAGTGGGGTTTGGGGAGGGTAGTGTGTACGCAGACCTTACCCCTGCCCTGGGGTAGAGAGGCTGTTTCCGATAGAACCTCGGCTCCCTCCCTCCAAGAACTCCACACCTTGCTCTTGGGGTGACTCGAACTCACAAACTCTCGGTTAGAAATGGAGCGAACTCACCACTAAGGTGCTCCTCGGGCCCATATAATCATTTATATTATGTCAGCGTTGTATTTAAAATAAATATTTCAAAACTTTTTAGTTAACCGACCGATTTTGCTGGTCTTATTTTTAAATATTTTAAGAACCGACCGAACGTGATTGGCTATTTGGTCAAACATGGTCAAGCTTTCATATTATATTTAAATCTACAATCTACTTAATATAATTAACATTCGAAATAAAAAATATAGCACTTTACTTTTCAATATAAATAATTAATGCACCAAAGACCTTTTAATCTTCAAAAAATGCAAATAATATGCGTGATTGTCTAGGAGACATAGACACGCTTAGACATTGGCCTCCATAATTACTAATGGACCCAATACCCCGAAGCATCTAGTCACTTAAACTCAAGAATGATGCCACGATCTAAAGTAAATAAATTGTTTTAAAGTGTATGGATGAACCATAAGGAGATCATGGAATCCAACTCTATGGAGGGGTTTAGCCAATATACGATAATTAAGCTTCCTTAGGATTATTACAACGCCCCACTATTCTTAGCAACTTCAATCTATAGAATCGTAGTAAAATTAAACCATTATTAGAAAGGTGCTCATAGTCTAGGTAATATAGAAATTTCGTCAAACAAATAGTGTACATATTGAGCTACAACACCCTACAATGGAACTTTTTCACCCCACAATCAACCCCCAAGCGAACAATTTACCAGAAATAGTTCAGCAACCTCCATACCACCTTCATAGGCATATGCATGCCAGATGACTAACTCTCAACTCAAGAATCATACCTCACATCCTTTACATACACCCAAATTCAAAATTAAGGGTTTATGGCTTCCGATCACTATCCCATAAGCCCAACATTATAAAATCTAACTTAAACCCATTACAAAGCTTTGCATGAGAGCTTGAGGATGAAATCTTACCTGGTTACTTGAAAGCCTTGTGAGTGACCTCCCCGAATCTTCAAGAAATGAGAATGAATTGAAGAGAAAATTGTTATAAGCTTCACTCTTTCTCTATAATTTTCTACCCTCTCTTCAAATGATCTAATTATTTTTCTAAAATGGCCCCTTAAGTATTTTTATTAAAATAGGATTGGGTTATAGAATCCCAAAAATAACCCCCGATGCCAAAACTACGATCGTGGAATGCACCGCGAAAAGGATATGATGTCCGCAAAATGGACCACGACATGGTCTTCAAAATCTGAGTTGGGTCTGGTCAGGTCCGTGACGGATCCACGATTCACGGAATTATTATTTAGTCGCACACCGGGCCACGTAATATCTTTCTAAAAAAATCTCATGCTAATTATGCGATGGATATAGGTCCGCGAAACTATACTGCACTCGCACATTGGACCGCGAAATGGCCCTCAAAATTGATTTTCTTCTGACTCATTCTGCTATGATTTTGCGGTCAGCAGAACAGATCCGCAGTTGCATAATGGACCGCAGAATCGCCATTATATGCAAATTATTCTACCAACTCCACGATGCATTGCAAGTCCAAAATCCATACCGCGACGGGCATACTTGCCGTAAACATTCTCTACAACCCTCCGAGTATATTAGCTTACCTTGGCACCATAAAATCTTAAATTCTTAGCGAACGTTTACGTAGCCTTACACTAATACCATTCTTCTTCCAAACATACCTTATCCAAATCTGATTTCACTAATTCCAGGTTTAATAACCTCATCTCACCCAGTGTAAGATGCTTGACCGACAGGCCATGCCAAATGCCACCTAGCCACATACGAGACATTCTGCACCCAACTAACCACATCTCAATTAACCAATAATGGGAAGTGAAATGAATGAGAGAACTATCCAACAAGTCCAATAGATATAACCAGGAAAGCACAGTGCTATGAACCCATCACATTAGGGAGAAACACAACACACGGAATAAGCACAAAGAATCACATCCCAACATAACTCTACTACGACGCGTAACCCGATCCAGCATATCAATCCACATGGAATACCCATCGAGTCCAAATGCTTATACTCAACAAACATGTGTGTATTAACAACAATTACACAAAGTACATGATCATAACTATGGAGAGACGGATAGCACAATATACCAAAGACAGAAAAAGCACGACTAAGGTACAATAAGAAACTCAACATCCCAAGAGCCATCTCGCTCCAAATCATGCCACCATGCATAAACAGAACCATATCATACGTGTGAATAATCAAGTAGTCTTAAAACCCATCATTATATAAGGGAGTAGCACATGAAATATATCATGACTGGAATAAGATCAACTCTAACCGATGACATACCTCAGTAATTGCTATGTTGAGTAAATAAAACCTGATCCAATATAGAATACACACTCTCATTAGGCCTACCAATGGGCCCCCAAACCAATTTCGATCATCCAAAAATAGGTAAATAACCTTACAAGAAGTCCATAGTAACCTAACATAACACATACAATCAGCTATCCAACTCTTAACACACCTTCATAGTCCATAACCAAGGAACAGTCTGCCTCTAAGAACATCCAGTCTCTAAACCTCAAGAATACAAAAATCTCCATATCACATCCCAACTCTCCCACTCAAATGATTGACATCACTATTACACAATCATCTCATGAGAAATACTCCCACAAATCTTCTACACCACGTAGCAAAAACTAAAACATCAGTAGTCAATAACTGTGTGATTACAAGTCAAGCTTCCGCAAATCAATACATGATGTGCCTTCCACAACACACACCCTTCTCAAGCGATACAACAAAAGGGCTAGCATTATCTAAAAATATGATATTTGCCTTATTGTCTAGAACTCATAATCAAAATTGAATTGTAACCTTGCCCATTCAATCCAAATACCTCACATGGCTCTTCGCATATACCATGCTGCAATACAAAGATACGAGAATCTCATCATCTACTCTGAGTCACAAGTAGGATAAATACTCCATCAACTAAAAACCTTCCACTTAATTCAATTCAGGAGGATATCACAACACGCAACCCATAACTATAGAAGACACCAATCTCAAGCTGTGGCCAAAACCATCATGAACTCTTCGAAACCTGTTACAAGAACTGGGTCTATCTAAATCAACCAAGTGAAGCAGACTGCAAAACCCAAAAGTAATTCAAATTGAAATGCTCTCTCTAAAGAGACCTTCTACAAATATGAAGTTTTTTATTTCATCTCTCTAATACTACCATATAGAGTCAATAATGATATTGAGGTACCCTAACTCTCGGCACCATTCAATACAAATCTCAAGTCCTAGCCAAAACCTAATCTGGAAATCCTTAAATACCACATATGAATCTTGAACCCATTTGAACCATTCTCGAGAGTGAACCACTCTCCTTTAATTTTGATGCACATCCAACATGTGTTCAATGACTCATGCCACGCATAATACCTTAAGATGCAACCTCATCCTTAAGAAACCAAGTAAGTACTTCTCCTTGCAAAACCAAGTACGTACTTCTCCTTGCACACCATTTCTACAACGGATACCAAATCGAGTCATCCCACAATCTCTCTATATATCACCAAGGCGAAATGCAACACGCACTCAATAAATTCCTTGATCGAATCATCCTTGAAGTCATTCACCCAAAATTCTATCTAATCTACAAATGTCATAGTCTAGAATTATTAACAACCCATGACTAGGTTACCCAATCGTCGATGGTAGACTCCCTTAATTGTCTCTAATCCATAATCATATTACCACGAAACCATAGTGACTACTCCTCTGTAACTTCCATGATCCCACATTATTACTCCATTGAATTTCTCATAAGCTCATGTTGTACTATCTATAACGCATCACAAACAAATCCTTCGAGTGATATCCAACCATATAGGCATAGTCCTCAAGCACATAATACTCAACACATAGCTATCCAGCCACTCATTGAGCCATCAATCCCATCACTAGGGATACCACCGGACCTAAGAGTTTGAAGTCGCATACTCACACAACTAAAACTGTCGAGCCCAAGCTGCGGTCTAGAGTTGTCCTCAAGTCCTACTGACTAGCCTAGCTTCACAACATAAAAACATTTCTCGCAACTCATCCATAACATCACAAACCATCGAAGCACAGCTGATAACGAGTGCTCAACATCACATATAAGTGAGTGGAAAGAAATTGAAGGTATGAGCTTCAAGCTAAATCAAGGTCGTATGATAAGGAAGTAAAGAAGGTGAAGCTTCCTAGATGCCCTGTAGCCTCTCGAAAATAAGTATGGACGTCATCCTACCAATATGAAATACTCTAATAGACATTTGCTCATAAATCGTAGAACCTATGAGCCTAGAGCTCTAATACCTACTTGTCATGACCCAAAATCCCACCAAGTAAGACAAACGATATAAATTACAACTATAATGAGAAATCATCGGTAACAATAAGTAAAACCACAAAAGAGTTCAATAAAATTATCCCAAGGACTGGTAAAACTAATCATTAGCCAATATGATTTAGATATACAAGGTTGGTAAGAGAATATATACAATATTCGTTTGAAGTTTACTAAATCAGAAGTGATGTCCTAAACTACCATGAACAAATGGTAGCTTGAATCTGGAACACAATTACAACTTCAATACCCGCCTGTATCATCCACAACAGCTCAGCTCCAAAATTTGCCTGCAAGGTGCAAAAGTATAGTATGAGTACAACCGACCCCATGTACTCAGTAAGTATCTCTACTAACTTCGGTGAAATAGTTACAAATTTTTGAAGTCAAAAGACACACACTTTGCATAACTTGTACAACTCAATGACATGTATGATATAGAGAAATATTCTAGAAAAGCCCAGTTACAAAATAAAGGATATCAACAGTAAAAGCGAGTAACTGGGTAGGGGTAATAAATAAATTCTCCAAATTAAACAGATCAAGCAAGAGGTAACAACAACAACAACAACAACCCAGTAGAATCCCATTAATAGGGTCTGGGGAGGGTAGTATGTACGCAGACCTTACCCCTACCCCGAAGGAGTAGAGAGGCTGTTTCCGAAAGACCCTCGGCT
>AWOL01S0018650.1:117923-149439 GCA_000715115.1 Nicotiana otophora
TCACGGTGACTCTCGGAATGCTCCAATTCGCCTAGCACAATATCCCGATCCCCTTCTTCATTCAGAAGTTTATGAAAGTAAGTCTGCCATCTCCTCTTAATCTGGGCATCTTCCATCAATACTCTACCATCTTCGTCCTTTATACATCTCACTTGGTCCAAATCTCGAGCCTTCCTCTCCCTCAACTTAGCCAGCCGGAATAACTTCTTCTCCCCACCTTTTTTCCCCAATTCCTCGTACATACGACCATAACCCGCAGTCTTAGCCTCTGTGACCGCCAGCTTAGCCTCCTTCCTAGCTGCCCTATACCTCTCCATGCACACTCGCCTCTCCTCTTCACTTATGCTCCCCACTAACTTCAGGTACGCCGCCTTCTTTGCTTCAACTTTACCTTGGACCACTTCATTCCACCACCAGTCTCCTTTGTGCCCACCAGAGACGCCCGTCGAGACCCCTAACACCTCTCTCGCAGCCTCCCTAATACAGTCTGCTGTCGCTGACCACATAGTGCTCGCGTCGCCACTGCTCCTCCAAGCTCCCATAGCCAATAACCGCTCCTCCAAGATCAAGCAAGAGGTAAGAATCAATTAAAGTGGACCGAAGAAAAAAACCCTAACCGTAATCTATGGCGATTGGCAATTAGGAGATGACTGCTCTTGAAGCTCTCACAAAGCCTTTAATGGCTGCTCCCACTGTCCAGCCTCCTCTATCCCTATCATCCCCACAGCCCTCCATACATCTACAAATGCAAAGACAATCCAAAACTATGTACAATTGGTGAAACCTAATGCATTAAATACTGCCATGCAAACTTTACCCCACGTAACCCTACAACCAGTAGAGTATCTCAATGGTGAACCCATTGTACGCTGGAAGAAGATGAAAGTAGGGCAATCCATTGCGCAACAAGGATTACAACTTACTGTTATTGGCAAGTTTTCATATGGAAAAGATGTTATTCAGGAATTGTGCAAAGTTATTCCTATTCAATGTGAACTAAAAGGTCCCTTCTCGATCAGATTAATTGAAGATTCTCATGTTCTTATTAACTTATCACTGATGGAGGAATATATTCATATCTTATCGAAGCCAGCATTCTATTTGAAGGCTCAAGGTGATATACGACAGATGAGGTGCACGAAATGGAGCCCATGGTGGAAGCCTGAAGAAGAGACTCCATTTGCTATAGCTTGGATATCATTCTTGGACATGCCTCCTAATGTTTTTGGTAGGGAGTTCGTATTTTCATTAGCTAGGGTAGTTGATAGACCATTACATATAGATATGGCAACTCAAAATGGTACAAGGCTAGGTTGAGCTAAAGTTAAAGTAGATGTGAATTTACTTGATAATTTTCCTCAAAGAATTAAGATTGTTGAGGAAGAAGATGAATCTGGCCCAAAAGAATCGAAGTGGATAAAACTAAATTATGATTATGTGCCTAAATATTGCAAAACTTGCAAGAC
This sequence comes from Nicotiana otophora, assembly GCA_000715115.1. NCBI lineage: Eukaryota > Viridiplantae > Streptophyta > Magnoliopsida > Solanales > Solanaceae > Nicotiana > Nicotiana otophora. The sequence continues at coordinate 119,390 of AWOL01S0018650.1, forward strand.
GCAAGGCCAAAATGAGCAGGAGTGTTGGATCATTCATCCACAACTGCACAAGAAATTTGAGAAAGTTTTTGAAGATCAAGGCAAAGGCAAAGAGGCAGTAGGAACAACAGCTAACTCTACAAAGGGGTTATCAAATGGAAAGGTGCTTGGGAAGCCAATTCCTAACCCTACAAGGCAGGAATGGATGCAATGGAGGAAAAATAAGTATCAAAGAAAAAAACCAAGTTATATCATTATGCTAAGGGGAAGGAAGATGATGAGTTGAAGGGGAGGACCAATGAGGAGGCAGTAACTACTAAAGCCTCTTTTGATGTCTTGGAACTTGATGAAGCTGGCCAGCCTATTTTGCGGATTACTAATGGCAAGGAGGATGGTAATGAAACTACCAAGAGCAAGAAGAAATAGTTGGAGCCTCAAGTTAAAACTCTAGTGCAAAATAGAAAAACAGTTTCAATAGTGAAGCAAGGTGAAATTGAAGAGAACAAACAAGTAAAAAGAAAAGTTGCATTGAATGTGGAAAATAATGAGAATATTAAGGCTAATAATTCGAGTAATGTCAATCCTAGACCTACTGGGAGTACTAGTCCAAAAGGGAATGGAGATCATAATGAGGCTAAGGAGAATCCTCCTAATCCTGTTGATACTAGGATTGAGGAAGAAAATAAAAAGGAGTCAACTTTGGACTAGGTGCAGAGGTGTTTTGGTACAAGAAAAGAAGACATGAAGCAGCTCAATGTCACCATTAACCACTCATGTCATGAGATTCCATCTCAAACTTTTGAAGATTCAGGGAAGAATGGAAAAATTATGAAGCCAATTCTAGGAGGTATTTATAGAGTGATGAGTTGGAGATTATGGAAGATGAAACAGGTGCAAAAATTAGCTCAAGCAACAAGGAAAACAGAGGCAACAGTCAGGTGCAATATGCAAGCACAGTGAACACTAGTGCTACAGTAAGTCAGAGCCCTAACAAGCAGCAATCAAATTTGTCAACTGGAGGTGATAAAGGAGTAGTAATTAAAGCTAGACCAACTGGAGGAATAAGTCTGGAAGTTGCAGCTAAGAACAATATTAATGCAACATTAACCCTAGTGGAGTTGTTGAGGTTTTGGCTAATATTGAAGGTTATTCGGTGGAGCTATGTGGTGATCAGGTTGGGAATGTCTATGATAAGGTATTACATGATATAGTGAGGTCAGAACATGGAACAGTTGATGGAAAGACTAAGGAATCCAATGGAATAATAAATCCAATATCTACTACTACAGTAAACCCTAATCTAGGTTCAGTCTATGAAGGCAATGGAAAAATATAACCAAGGGTTTAAGGAGGTAACTAGGGTGTCGCATGAGCAGACCATTATTCCTAAGGCTTCAGATGCAATTGAGGCATTGCCAGTGGCATGTGCCTTAGGAACTGGGTAGCCTATGCAGCTTCAAATAAATGTCCCATTGAAGTAACCTAACCAAATACTACATGACATTATCACTCCCAATGTCGCATCTGTGGATCTTCAGAATGTAGAGGTAGAACAAGGTAAGATTGAGGAGGAGGGAGAAGATGAATCTACTGCAGGCAATTTTAAGGTAATTGCTAGAGATGCACACTTATCTCCAAGAGTTGATGTGAAAGTGGTAAGAAGGGCAAGAAGCAAGGTAAAGTTAAAAAAGTACCTAAACATACAAGAATTATGCCAAAGAGGGTAGTCTCAGTTAGTAAATTATGATCAAAGCCTTGATATGGAATATAAGGTCTTTTAAAACTCAGCAGGCCTTTCAAATAGTGATCAATATGCATAGGGAACATGGATTCTTTGTGGTTGCTTTGATGGAACCTTTTCAGAACTTAAGACATATTCAAAGATATAGAAGAATACTTAATATGGATGCACCTATGTCTAACATTAATGGGAACATCTGGCTTTTCTTTAATGTTGTTGTAGTGTGGGAACTAGTGATGAAGACTGAACAACAGGTGACTATCAAACTATATCATAAGGATATTGGCCAATACATCATGTTTACTTTTGTATATGCTAAATGTTCTTCACTTGAGAGGCTAGAATTATGGGATAGTCTATATTATCTTGAAAGTGATATGTAATTGCCTTGAGTTGTTGGTGGTGATTTCAATGTTGTGCTACATAAAGATGAGAATATTGGGGGACTTCCAGTTCACCCTCCTGAATATGAAGACTTTGCCTTTTGTGTGAACTCTCGTGGGTTATTTGATTTAGGCTATAAAGGAAGTCCATTCACCTGGTTGGATGGTAGACCAAATGCTGAATATATCTTTAAGAGAATGGATAGAGTTTTTGTAAACTTACCATTCCAGATTTTATTCCCTACCATTGATGTTGAAAATTTTATTAGGACCGGATCAGATCATGATCCTCTATTCATGAGTTGTGGTGAACAAGCTACTAACTTCATCAAGCCTTTTAAGTTTCAGAACTTCTGGACCAAGTATGAAACATTTAAGGAGGTGATTAAGCAGAACTGGATTGCTGACTTTATTGGAAATCCATATATCATGTTCAAGTAAAAGTTAAAGAGGGTGAAGATTACTCTATCTAAATGGAGCAAGGAGACATATGGAGACATATTCAAACAATTTGCTATTAGGGAAGACATTGTGAAGGTGAAGGAGATGTTATTTGAAGAAGAATCTATAATTGAGAATAGAATTGTGCTTCAAAAAGAACAAGCTGAATTGAAGAGGTACTTAAGAATTGAAGAGCAATACTGGAAGCAAAAGGTTGTGATGACAGGGTTTACTGAAGGAGATAGGAATACAAGATTTTTCCACATTCATGTTAATGGCAAGAGACAGAAGCTGCAATTGAAAAAAAGTACAAAAAGGGGATTGAGTTTGGGTTGAAAGCCAAGATGATATGGTTGTTGCTGCTGTGGAATTCTACCAGAGGAAATTCACTAAAGATGTTGATCCTACTGACTTCACTCTACTAGACAATGTGTCTGCTATGGTGATTATGGGGCAGAATCTGGAATTATGTAGGTATCCTACTCTTGAAGAAGTCAAGGTTGTTGTGTTTGAACTTAGTGGGGAGAGCGCTAGTGGTCCTGATGGATTCACTGGTATTTTCTATCAAGTATGTTGGGATATCATTGGTATATGATATTCATAACATGGTATTTCACTTCTTTGGGGGAGCACCACTGCCTAAATCTATTACACACACTAATCTTGTGTTACTTCCAAAAAAGCCAATGGTTCAGACTTTCTCAGATTTAAGGCCCATAAGCTTGAGCAATTTCATCAACAAGGTGATATCTAGAGTCCTACATGATAGACTGGAGAAGTTCTTGCCTTCTTTGATATCTTCCAACCAGTCTAGCTTTGTGAAGGGAAGAAGTATTTTTGAAAACATACTCCTCACTTAGGCGATTGTTACTGACATTAGGTTAAGGGGCAAGCCTGACAATGCAGTGATTAAATTGGACATGGCTAAAGCATATGGTAGGGTGTATTGGAAGTACTTACTTCATGTGTTAAGAAAGACGGGATTTGCTGAATATTTTATCATCATGATATGGAATTTATTGTCAAATAACTGGTACTAAATCTTGGTAAATGAACAATCTTCAGGCTTCTTTCAGTCTACTAGAGGGGTGAAACAAGGAGATCCATTGAACCATCTTGCATATGTTGATGATACAATTATCTTTGCCTCAGTTCATACAGATTCATTGAAGAAGATTATGGAAGTGTTGTGTGGATATGAGAAGATCTCATGCCATCTCATCAACAAGGCAAGAGTTCCTACTATATGAACTCAAAGGAGGCAACTGCTTTGGTTCGAAATGTTCGTGATATCACTGGCTTTACTAGGGGTGCATTCATTTTCATCTACTTAGGATGTCCAATATTCTATCCTAGGAGAAGGAAAGACTACTATGATGATCTTATAAAGAAGGTAAAGACCAAGCTGCACTCATGGAAAGAAAAGTTGTTGGAACATTTGCATAAGTTATTTGCAAGTTTCTTCTGGAGCAATAAGGAAGAAGGGAGGAGTAGACATTGGTCCTCATGGAAGAAGCTTTGTCTCCCAAAGGAGGAAGGAGGGTTAGGCTTCAAATCCTTGTTTGATGTATCTAGTCATTGCAAAGCTGTGGTTGAGATTTAGGACTACAAAGTCATTATGGTCAAATATTATGTGGAATAAATATTGCAAGAAGGAGATACCAATAGTGGTACAATTTAGGCAAGATTCTCATGTTTGGAGGCAAATATTAAATGCTAGGCAAGATATGGAGCATGAGATTTGGTGGGAGATGAAGAATGGTACTTCAAATGTTTGGCATGAAAACTAAAATGGATTATGAGCTTTATATCATGTACTTCCACCTGATTTTCACATCAATGAGGACTTGCAAGAAGTGGCAGACTTGAGGCAAGGAGATAACTGGAATGAGCAATTGATTGAACAATCCTTTCCTGAGGATATTGCAGAACATATTATATAGTAGGTGCAGTTTAAAGATACTGGAGGTTAATGGGACAAGCCTGGATGGAGGCTTACAGCTTCAAAAAAGTTCACAGTCAGTAGTTCATGGCAGTGTTGACTGTAGCTTGATAGAATGACCTCTACCAAAGGAAACCCTGCCTCCATACGAGGCACTACTGAATCCTCCAAATAACGGGGTCTTTTGTCAGAGGTCGTCTCTCTCGCCTAGCCTCTAATGCGCTCTATCCTCCTGGCAATCTCCACCACCTGAGTAAAAGAAATCTTAGTCTCGGCCTCTATGTCCATCTGAAGTCTGATGCAATATGTAAGACCCTCAATGAATCTCGGCACCTTCTCCCTCTCAGTAGGGATCATGATAGATGCATGGCGAAACAAGTCAACAAATCTAGTCTCACACTAAGTAAGGGTCATGCTACCCTGCTGAAGGTGCTCGAACTGGTTGCATAGCTTATCTCTCCGAGTGAGGGGAATAAACTTATACAAGAACAACTGCGAAAACTGAGCCCAAGTGAGATGAGTTGATCAGGCTAGGCTGCTTTGCTCATAAACCTGCCACCACCTCTTAGCTGACCGATGCATCTAAAAGACAATAAAATCTACTTCATTGGACTCAACTACTCCCAAGTTGTGCAAATTCTCATGGCAACGATACAAGAAGTACTGGGCATCCACTAAAGGTGCACCGCTAAAATAAGAGGAAAACAACTTGGTGAACCTGTTTAACCTCTTCCGCTCATCAGCTGACACCGCGGGCCTGTCCCCGGGCTGTTTAATAATAATAGGCTGAACTACACCAACTGGTAGAACTATTGGGGTCTAATAACCATGGGTCATCTACTCTAGGATATGAATAGCGGGAATTTGAACTCCTCCCCCAGTCTAGGAAGCGGGTGGGCCACAGGAAATACACCGGTCGGAGCCATACTCTCCGTGAAGCCAACTATGCGGACTAAATCATCCTGAAGCACTAGGTAGCAATGAACCCCTCTGGGACTTGAGCTGGTCCTACTTGTTGATGGCTAATTTTGACCTTCCCTTTTTAAACTAATTTATTTATATTAATAATTTACAATAAATACTTTAAAAGTATTTTCTATTAATGAATATCTAGTTTTTTTACAAATTAATTAATTACTAGTCTTAAAATTAATCATGTAGTATTAATATTATGTAATTACAAATGTATTTGCTATCTTAAGATTATTAAAATGGTTTTTGTATATACATTACATAGGTTTTATAATTAATTTGATAAATTTACTCCTTAATTTCAAGTGAATTAGGTTACTATGCTAATATTTTGAAATTAGTGCTATAATTTGAAACATGCGTTATTTATATCTAATTAATTAAAATAATTATAATTTTACCATGTTTTATTGAAATTGTTAAGCTTGTTTAAATTAATTTTAAAAGGGTTAAAAACTAAAAGGCTACAATTGCAATTCCTTAATTAAATACAAAATGGCTATTCATTAAATTAATTTCAGCGCTAATACCCAAGTCCAAGCCAAATCTGGCCCAGATCCAATTCCATTCTCTCCACCATGGCAATCCCTGTCTGCTCTTCTTGTCCAATGAAATTGTACCACGTCACCTATCTATATCACTCACAAAAGAAACACAATCAATCTGGGTCGTCCGTCCTATAGATCAACAACCTTCGTTTTGTTTCTATTTTTCTTTAATTTTAAATGCCTCTTCGAATCTAATCTCAACCGTTGCAACCAAAAGATCCAACATCCCTCATATTTACTTTGTAAAATCTTTTAGTCCCTAAATTATTAGGGTCGTGGATCTAAATAATCAACGGCCGAGATCTTATCTCCCATCCTTAATCTAAGAGACCAACCCCAATACCCAAACCCTAAAAATCATTTCCCCTACCCAGCCACCCTTCTTTCTTCTTTCTCTCTCACTTCTCTCAACTCGCCATGACCAAATCAGTCAGAAAACCTTGCACAAATTTGTGCAATGTCACAAATCGAACAGTGAATCATCCTTTTTGCCTTCATTATCCACGAATCCCGCTGACTTTCCCTTTTTTGTTCGCCAAATCAGAAACGTCAGAACCTGGTTCTTTGAAATCGAAACACCATTCCATTGTCCATTCAAATAAACTCACAAATGTGTCTCATTTGTTCCTAGGAGACGAAGCCAGTAAGACCCGTTTTCCATTCTCATTGTTAGAATTCAAAAACCCCAATTCGAAACCCTAGACCTAATTAATGAGTATTTATTTCATCTAGTTTCCCCACTCAGTCTGCCAAAATGGAGCATGCATGTGCATGATTCAAAGTTTTATCATCAATATCCTGTACCCAGAGGTCAAATGCAGTGACCTTTGGGTTTTAGGATTTTTCTGTCGATTCTTTGCCTTCAATGGTCGACTGTTCTCCACTCAGGTAAACTCAATGTTGAATTCACCTTTTGTCTCCTGATTTTCTTTCAATTTTCTATTGTCATTATCACAAGTCATTCTCCAATATCTTAGTTTGAATCCTGAAACCCTAAGAAATTAAATGGCACTATAAAAAGGGGTCTTCAATGCTCTCACCTAAGACATAGATATGAACACACACTAAGCACACAAAAGATACTAAGAAATTTAGGGTTTCGAGTCTTAGTTTTCTCACTGATTTCTCTCTCTTTTGCTAAGTTCTATTGATGGTTTAAGCTCGAGGGTTCTAGGATTTTGAGCAACAAAAAGAGTTCGTTTGGTCTGCTACCCTAAAAACTGTCAGCACCTCTCTCTCATGTTTTCTCTTTCGTCTCTTTGAATGACATGAGTACACTGAGATAGGTTCTGTGGATTATAATTATTTTGTATGTGTTTGACATGTTTGATATTTATGATTTGTTAGATTTACGACTTCTTGTGGTCAGCTTGTTCTGTTATGATTCTTTAATTGATAATCGATTAAACCATAATTGATACCTGTAGATCTTTGTTCTGAGTTTTCCAACAGTCTCCATGCCTAAGTTCTTATGTGTTTATGTTCAATATGAACTTCAAAATTCTCATTGACTTGCAGTAAGATTATCTCTGTCTTGTTGCACATCTATAGTTTTGTGAGCTTGGAAGTTGAGTTTACTACCTGATAATTATAACTAAGATGACTTCTATCCCTTTGTTTTTTAACATAGAGCCTAAACTTGAAGTGTCTCTGCCTGTGTTTGCCCAACTATTTTTTTGAGTTACTACTATAATCTTTTACTTTTTTAGTTATTATTATCGTTAAACCAATCATGCTCAACGCAAATCCATCTTTTTTCCTTTCACTGATGATTCTGTTGTGATATTCACTCCTACATATTATCCCCTGCATCTTATTTGTCTTATGGTTGAGTTCATTATTTGATAATCCTAACTGAGATAAACATGAAAGTTCAATAAGTCCATATTACTTAACTAAGTAGAAAGAACCTATGTGTTTAGATGCACTCCCCTTCTATATCTGTATCTTCTAGCCCTGAGGGTAGTTTTTGGGCTATCACCATGACCTTCTCTTAATCACACCTAACTGTTGGATGCATTTGTAGGAGACTATCTTGTCCGAGTTAAGCTGTCTTCTTTGCATGAACCTTTGTTGTACATATTATGTTAAGGTTAAGCTACCTTCATATGTCCTAGAGTAGGTCATGATCTTGTTTGGATAAAGTCAACTGGTAATTGCTGCATAACTAAGTTTGTTTGTCCCATGATTATTTGAGATCTTCATATACATGTGTAATCCAAAATTTGTGTAGTACATCCTTGTCCTCAATCTCTTTAAGCCGCTGTTGATTTTGTATAGCTTGTATGTATCTATCATTTACTTATCTTCTATGAAAATAGGACTCATGCACTATGTTATAATTAAGTGACAATTTTAGAAACTTAACCTTGATCACTTCATACTTACATAGTAAGCTAGACTTATGTTTGAGTTGAACTTGTTTTGATACAATGCTTCCATTTCCTTTCTTCATTGACATGTTCAATTTGGTTCTGCAATGTGTAAAGTCCCTCTACTTATATGAGATCACTACCTCATTTACCCTGCCTATGTACAGTTGACTGAATGTTACAAGTATCCCTGCTTAACTCTGTAACATCATGTTCTGTCTTGAATTATGCTCATCTTTTCTCTTTATTGTTAATCTGAAACAGAGCTTGACTCTCAAATCTTATGAAGTCCCCTTATTGATATTATCTGGACATGATGACCTGCTAATACAGTTAGAAGCATGACCCTGTTGAGGTCTTAGGAATTCCATGTTTGAATCTATGAATTTGTAGTCATGTTGAGAGTTTAATCCTAATCCTCATAACCCTTCTGTAATAGTGGCTGATCATGACTGTTGGCCTGAATCTGCATTGATGATCTTTAAGGGATTAAGTGGTGTTACTAATCCATTCATATGTCAATGACAAACTAAGTACTTCTCAATTCGTTTGCCAAGGCAGAGGCATATGCATCTCCCGTGCTGCTATCAATATGAGTTTTACATGCCCATTTTTCTCTTTGAGTATGTTTTTCCTTAATGACTTACTCCTGCAATAGTATGATATGTGTTCTGGACATGTACATCTGCTTGGGCTGTTGAGTTCCTGGTGAACTCAGGGCTAATTCCACCCTTGATGCATTTTGTCGAGGAGCCCAAAATCAGTTGTGCTCGCGTCTCTTTACTGCTGGGCCTACCTTCTTGAGGCCCAATCACCAAAGTCCATTCCTCTTTCCCTTAACTCCTTTATCTCTGTTTACTATCCTGTTAATTCAGTTTACCGCTTTTTTGCTAGTTTAGTTTACTGTTGGTTGCATTTGTTATGTCTTTGCTGTTGTTTTATATCTCATGTATATAACACTCATATATTAGATCACATGCTTTTCTGTTATGCCTTAATATCATACAAACTTACGCAAGCCTTAAACAATATAGGATTTAAAAGGGAAATTAGTTAGTAATAGATTCTTAATTTGCTAATTATAATTTACTTACAAATTATTATGTATTCGCTCACCTTTCTTTTCCTTTAAAGATTTTCTATAAAAACAGAACTTATGCAAAACTACAACTCTATTTCAAAAAGAAATCAGACCTCAGCTTCCTCTTCGAAAGGAAAATCAGAATTTCAAGATCTATCGCCTTAAGGGGATTTTTGGCAAATAATCTTTTCTTAAAGGATCTTCAAACCAAGGTATATCTTAGGCTCACACTCACAAACACCTCTTAGAATTACATTCATTTTCTAAACCAAGTGTTTTATAACTCAAACTCTTTCTTCGCATGCTTTACAAATATGGACCATTTACATACATATTTCAAAACTCTCTCAACTCCTTTATAAACTCACACTCCTCTTAAGTCTCACATCCCTTTTATACTCTTTCTTAGATATATAGTATGTCACACTCTTTAATAGTAACTAAGCATAGTATCAATGATTGATCCCAAACTTCGCCTAAGTCTTATGGAGCTACCTCAGGTAGATTTTAAGGGGTGCCTAACATCTTCCACTTAGAAGAATAAGAACCCTTACCCATAATCTCACCGGTTAGTAGACTAATAAAGAATATGACTTAGTAATCAAATAGGTACCCTAGTATACCTTTAAATATTAGGTGGCGACTCTCTTTCATCAACAACAGAGAAATCACAAGTTGAAAACTGTCTTGACTAGTGCAAAATGGGGTGCAAAAATATGGCGACTCTGTTGGGGAAACACACTTAGGTTCTAACCTTAGCAGATTTAGACTAATTTAGTTACTGGATTTATTTGTACTTTGCTTTGATTATGATCGAAATTGCAATTACATGCTTACGTGCTTTATTTGCTCTTTACGATTATCTAATCTCTATGATCACCTTGCTTATTGTTGCTACACCCTTATTTGTTACTGCTTTATATACACTGTCATCAAATCTCTCATAATCGAGTTTTGGTTGTATACTATCACACACAATGTCATGCGAGGGTTGTCTTTTACACCCCTCTGAACCTTCTTTTCAAAACTCTCTAGTTTCAAAAAATGGCTTTTTCAGGTCAACTAACATAACTTCTCACAGTTCTCAGTCCAATTCAAAACTAGGAAACACTTTACTCTAGTAAGATAGGTCATACTGCATAAACCTTAGGTGAGTTGGTCATTGGCACCAATGGATCATGCACTCAACGTCATAATTTTTGTGGAAAGACAAACAAACATGACAAGACACTTATGGATCTGAAGCAAACACTTACCCAAATATTTTCTTCTACCCACCTCAGAAAATGGAAATCAACCAGAACATCCCTGAAATTAGCATGATAATGAGAGCAATACATAAGCTGAAACAGTGGTGGAAAAATATTCGTCGGGAACACGGAGATGATGTTTGGACATACCTAGGGGCATTAACTACATTGATAAACACCCGAGAAGATAGGGTGTTCACTCACATGTTGATAGCATTTTGGGATCCAGCTAAAGTGGTGTTCAAATTTGCCGACTGTGAGCTGGTACCGACATTGGAGGAAGTCACAATTTTTATGGAGCTGCCATTCCACGGAAGAAAGCCAGTACTGCTAGTGACTATGCCCGGTTATCGGTTCTTGGATGCTATAGGTCTTACCAATAGCGGAAGCCTCAGGAGTATCGAGGACGGATGGGTGAGCCTCGACCAGATGTTCGACAGGTTTGGGCACCGTGAAAGCTACGAATGATATTAAAGGGAGTTTCAATGTGACCAGGTGACGTGGGAGAGTCTCAGGCCTATCACTTTCTCAATGGAACTATTGGGATTATTGGTCTTCCCACAGCGAAGGGGCTGTATCAACATCAATCTGTTACCAGTGGTCCTGGCAACCTTCCGTGGCAATCTTCAGGCTACTTTGGTGCCGATGGTGTTAGCCGATATGCTGAGAGCTTTATCCACATGTGCATGAGGATACGATTTCTTTAAAGGGTGTAACTTGCTATTTTAGATTTGGGCTACTGAATACTTCTTCCAGCGGGAGGCCACTATCGACTACTTCGTGGGTGTCAGCAATATGATCTGCACCCATAATGAAAGGATGAGACACTGGATCTCCCCACATAGGCAAGAAGAATGGAAGGAAACACTGACTAATCTGATAGGAGAATGGATCAACTGGAAACTCTCTTGGTTATGTGGAAGAGCAATCTTGAGGACTCCCCAAAAGTACATCATTGAGTTGATCGGATTAGAAGGAATTCAACCATACTCACCTCTGCAAGTCCTCAGACAATTTGGGATGATCCAAGATGTTCCCTTGTGGACAAGGATAGCGCTATACGAGGATGACTACAATGGCCAGATTCCAATTCCCAAGATAAGGAAACTGTAAGAAGAGTGGAATGACCTGGTAACAATGCCTATGGGTCAAAACTCTTGGTGCACCCTCGAGTACTACGTCTGGATTAACGAAGAAGAAGAATAACTGGACCGCCCAAGTAGAGAGGGTATAGCCTGGTTAGAGGATGCGGTGGTTGCTTTGTAGATTTAACATGAGATCCTGCCACATTACTTGGTGACCACATCCATTTATCGCTAGGTGGTCCCAGGATCCATTGACCATATGTTGCCACTGGCTGAAGAGGATGATCGGGTAGTGAAATACATCCAGATAGAGTCAAGCACAGGACCAGAAGAAGATCCGGAGGAGGAGTCTGAATTCAACGATAATGAGGAAGAGTTTAAGGAAGACCCGGAAGAGGATCCAGAAGATGAGCCAGAAGAAAATAAGGGTACAGGAAGTGGCTCAGAGGATGGTTATTAGAATTGGTTGATTTCCCCTCATTTCCTTACTTTGTACCTTTGCCCTTAATTTTCTCTTTTACTTTCCAAAAGGGAAAATTGTCTAAGCCAATGCAACTCCATGATGTAATCCTTGTTCCCACTTGTATATGTCCAAATTATCAATGAAAATACAATTGCTTTGGATCTAAATGTGTCAAGTCTAAATGTCTGTCAAACATCCGCGAATTAGGCCTACCTCCGGCAATGAGAGGTCCATGTGAATTTTAGGAACACACTAGTTTATAATGCACGAGTTGCCTGCTCTATGTGATTTTCTGCATGTATAAAAATGAAGAAACTGACTCTTGCTCTTTTGTTTTCTTCTTATTTTCTTTTGCTTTATTATTACCCCCCAAAAATGAAAAGAAAGTTGGTTTGCGTCAACTAAAATTGGTGGAGCCACCACACGATCTAAGGTCTAAGGGAAAGATGTCAGTTGCAGAAGACCCAACGGAACATGCTCTGGTCAGAGCCGACAGCCCGGGGTGATCGGGGAAAAGGCGGCACTAAGACAGATGAGCACGTGGCTAGGATGGCCCAGGAAATGGAATCCTTAAAGGAGGAGGTACAACATATCCGAGAATTGGCGCACCTGGCCGTGACAACACTTCCTCAACCACCCAGATTCCCTTATTTGGATTCCCTTCTAGATCATTTTCCTTCACCATCATGCCAAAATAACAACACTCCAACCTCAACCCCCACCACTCAATTCATACCTCCAGCAAATCCCGCTAACCCACAAAATCCCCGTATTCACACTCCCTACATACCACAATACCCTCAGACATCACAGAACCCTCCTATTACCACTAATGCAACTACCCCTCCACGTGACGAAGTCACTTTCACCACCAGCCAACACATACATGTGGCACATGCCGCTACTCACGAGCGGTACATTCTCCTATACATGTCGTTATTGAACCTACCTTTACAACACTTGTCAAAGTCAGGGTGCCATATGAGATCAATCAGTACGCCGAGATGGAGAGAGAAGCCTGGTGTAAGGAAGAAGAGTAGGTATCTGAGCAGTTGCAGATGTTAAGAAGGCAAATGAAGAGTCTCCAAATTTCCCGAGGAAGTGAAAGCCTGGACTATGAGGACCTGTGTATTCACCCAGATGTGGATATGCCAGTAGGGTACAAACCGCCAAAGTTCGATGTCTTCGATGGGATAGGGGACCCTCACGCACATTTAAGGGATTATTGCGACAAGTTGGTCGGAGTAGGAAGAAATGAAAAACTAAGGATGAAGTTCTTTATAAGGAGTTTGACGGGAGAAGCACTCACCTAGTATACCCGATAGGACCCACGAAATTGGAGAACATGGAAAGATATGGCAGAGGACTTCATGAACAATTTTCGGTTCAATACAGATATCACACATGATCGGTTCGCGTTGGTGAACTTGAAGAAAAAACCTTCTGAGTCGTTACAAGAATATGCATGACGGTGGAGGACGGAAGTTGCCAGGGCACAACCGCCGTTGGACGACAGTGAACTAACCAAGTACTTCATCCGAGCCCAAGAGGGAATATACTTTAGAAAGATGATAGGAAAGATGGGTCAAAAGTTTCCTGAGTTGGTTAAGATGGGAGATTTCTTAGAAGATGGCATAAAATCCGGTAAGATGCAATCTATGGCAGCGCTTCAAGCGGCCATCAAGGCCATCAACTCAGGATCGATCGGTAGCGGAAAGAAAAAGAAAGAAGAGGTCTCAGCAGCCGTCCCCTACTATCAAACTAACTCATCTCATGGAAGCACCTCTTATTCCCCGAACAGACACTCACCGCCACCCATTTACGCTTTAGTCTATAATACCCAGCCATACTACCACCCTCAACCATAATACCACCATCCTCGAGCCAACAACAACCAAAACCCACAACGACCATATGCTCCTGTCCAAACCACTACTCACCAAAACCGACATGTGTATGCACCACGCCCTCATCCCAACTTTGAAGATAGGGGTCCCAGAACTTATACCCTGATTGCTGAGCCTCTGGCCTAATTGTTTGAAAGGTTAAGAAGAGCAGGATTGATACACCCAATCGAGTGAAGGGTTCCTGAACATCCCTCGAAATATTTTGATGCCATTAAGAGATGCGTGTATCATTCCAATGTACCGGGGCACGACATTGAAGACTGTTTTAAGTTGAAAAATGAAATTGAAACCCTGATCAAGAGTGGAGCCATCTAGTGCACTCCAGCACCACCTAGTGTGAATTGCAACACATTTCCAAATCATCAAAACCAGGGAGCTAATATGATCATATTAGACGAAGAATATGACCTGAAGGGAACTATTGTCACTATAGGGAACGCAGAAGCCGCAATGATCCTACCTCAAAAGGCTCCAATCATTACAGTATAACTAAAGTCTACAGTGACATTTCAAACTTATCTGCAGCAACCGGTCGATGCTACTCAAGGAAAAGAAGATCGGGAATATCAAATTGTCCCATGGACCTATCAGCAAAAGGGAAAGGCCAAAATGACAGACTCTGCCGCATCCCATGGTATTACTAGGTCTAGAAGGTGCTATTCCCCTGAAGATGTCAATCGAGGAAATCCTGGGAGAGAAATTGGAAAAATGGTAGAAGCAAACATGATCACGTTCAGAAGAGACGAATGTCCTGTCGAAGGAGCAAGTCACAACAAAGCTCTTCACATCATGTTCAAATACGGGGACAAAGTGGTATCCCAAGTGCTGATCGATGGAGGATCAGGAATCAACATATGTCTGCTCTCCACCCTACGGGAGTTGGGAATTTATTTGAGGGAGGTCAAGTAAAGCCACGTAAGGGTAAGAGCCTTGGATGGTTTGTAAAAGGATGTTATTGGGGAAATTTATCTAGCCTTGCAAATCGAGGCGGTCAACTTTCCGCTATTATTCCAAGTGATGGACATCTCCTCTTCCTACAATTTGCTGTTGGGAAGTCCCTTGATATATATGGCAGGGGCCGTGCCGTCTACCTTGCACCAATGCATAAAATTCGAGTGGGGATGCCAAGAGATCATTGTCCACGGCGAGTAGGGTCACTCCGCCTATTTGGAGTATGTTTTCCCGTTCATTGAGAGGCTAGATGGAGTTGCCTTCCACGCTGTAGAAATCATGCAGACTACTGAGGTAGAGAAGACTGAACAAAATTTGGGAATGCAATCGCCGTATGGACCCAAGATGGCCATAAGGGAGATGATTATATATGAATACAGGCCAAGAACAGGGTTGGGAGCCAAGTCATATGGAATCACAGAGCCTATTGAACACAATAGGCAGAAAGGAAGGGTTGGCATAGAATGTCAGCCTCTGGGAGGGAAAACTCGCACCAGTAGCTCCGGGAAAAGGGATTTTGTGCCAGAGCATATTGCAAGTCCGGGACAAAGTTCAACACCCGAAGATGATATCATCGACGGGATGGGAAAGTTGTTCATGATAATGATTGAAGGATGCTATGAAGGAACTGACATCAAGACACCGACTATCAGGGATGCCGAACCAGGGGAAGAATTGCATAATTGGACAGCCAATCCCTCTTTGGCTTGCCGGGAGTCTTGGTAGTATGGAACTGTAAAAGTTTTCTTTTGAAAAAGCACGGTCAATTGAGGCATGTACCGTGTATGTACCTTTTTTTTTATTTGCCTCTTGTGAACGCTTAAGACGTTCCCCTTTTGATGAAATAAAAAGAATGTTTTTCCTAAATATCGCAACTTTATTTTACTTCTTTATTTATACCTAGCTTTTTTTTCGGTAATTAAACTGATAAAAAGTCGCGTTCCGCGATTATGACATATAATGAAATCGCTGAGCGTAACGACCCGGATTACGAAGAATATGACGAGAGTATGATGCCAGACAATCTCCTGCATGAGATTGAATAGATGGAGAGTCAGAAAAAGCCCAACCTCAGAGAAACGGAAGTAGTCAATCTTGGAAGTGAAGAAGACGTCAAAGAAACCAGAATAAGCATTCACCTAGAAGCCGAGCAGAAGTTAAAAATGATTTAGCTCCTCCAACAGTATGTCGACATGTTTGCATTGTCCTATGATGACATGCCTGGATTAAGCACCAACATTGTCTCGCAACAACTACTCGCTGACCCTACCAGACCGCCGGTCAAGCAAATGCCCAGGAAGTTCAAACCTGATTTAAGTCTGAGGATAAAGGAAGAGGTGACCAAACAAATAGAAGCAAATGTAGTAAGGGTCACCAACTATCCAAGGTGGTTGGAAAACATCGTCCTAGTTCCCAAAAAGGACAGAAAGATCAGAATATGTGTGGATTACCGGGATCTTAACAAATCTAGCCCAAAGGATGATTTTCCCTTGCCGAATATCCACATCCTCATCGACAACTGTGCGAAGCATAAACTGCAGTCGTTTGTGGATTGTTTCGTTGGATACCACCAAATCTTAATGGACGAGGAAGACGTAGAGAAGACAACTTTCACCACTCCTTGGGGAGTCTACTGTAATAGGGTTTTTTCATTCGGTCCCAAAAACACCGGCGCCACCTACATGAGGGCCATGACTGTCACACCTCTTTTTTTCCCGAGGGGTAGAGGATAGGGGAGTTTTTCCAATCTAAGTGACGTTGTTCGAAATGGGATTATTTTATTTAATTCAGAGTCGCCACTTGGAATAATTGTTATGGTGTCCCAAGTCACCGGTTTATTTTAAAATCCCAAATCAAGGAGATTGACTCTTATTTATGGTCCACGAACACAGAAGACCCGATAAGGAATTCTAATAACCCGGGAGAAGGAGCGAGACACTCCCGAGTTTCGTGATTTTAGCATGGTCGCTTAACAATTAATACTTGGCCTAAGTATCTGACTTATTACATATTTTAAGCCTATTGTGCATTTTAACTTTTGACCACTTTTAATTATTTGCTTAACCACTTTTAGTATTTATTGAATTTATTTGAACAAGGTATGATATCGTATACTTGTCGTTTTGGTACACATTGCAAACCGCGCCAGGTGAAATGCACCCGCGATTTAGAACATGTTTATTTTTATTATTATTGGAAGTTATGGTCAAGTCGCGTGAAACGCACACTTGAATTGAGGTTTACGTATCATGACTATGCCATAGGAACCGTACCCATAGTCACGATGATTTATTATTAATCGCTCCTAAAGCAATCCACGATGTTCGAATATTATTCAATTACTAATTTTGAGATTATTGTAAGGTCATGAGGTATGGATATTGTTGTGGAGGAAATGAAGAAAATTAACTATGGATAAAGTTGGCTAGCTTGTGAATGTTTATTTGGTTTTGGTCCTGGGCAACAATTAGCCCATAAATACGCCGGATAAGTCCAATTAAAGTCTTACATCAATCATGGCCCAACCTAATCTCTTATAATTTTACTGCTAACCAATATTTAAAACTAGACTAAATTTATGGTAGGAATAGATTGATACGGGCAGAACCAATTTAATCACTAAGATAGGAGATCAAAATGAAACTAAAGGATGCTCAAATGGAAAGCCATTACTTCATTGAATAAACAAGAAAAGTAATAAATTAATACATATTCATCAATAAGATTAACCATATGAACTACCAAAGAGGACAATAAATTAATCGTAACAAATACTCAACATGAGAACAAATTAATCTTAACAAACTCGGATGGAAACTCGACCATATCATACTCGAAGTTAAATTAAAATAAAGTGACCCAGAACATTAATGAAAAAATAAAATAGAAAGAGAATTGAACCTTTGTATTGATAATTGTGGATTTAAATTACAATCACTCAATGATTGGATAGCTCTCAACTAGACCCTTGGACCGTGAAAAACTCGAGCGGAAAATCTCAACTTGCAACCTCAATCGACCTTGCAAAACCAACGATTTAGTGGCTATTTTTGGAGTTTTATTTTTTTGGAGTTAATGATGGCTCAAAAGTGGTCAAGGGCTGGTGGTTTTGGGGTGGTGAAGCTGATGGTTTTTTTTCGAAAGAAAGACGAAGAAAGAATGATACGAATAGAATTTTTCTTAGCGTAGAAGAAGCAAAAACACTTCTCTCCAAATCCCTCCTCACTTCTTTTCTCTCTCTTTCCTTCTCACATTTCTCTTCTATTTATAGAAAATATTTTGAAATTTTTTCAGATTTGTTTTTATTATATGTTTTTATTATATTTTAATTAAAAGAATTCCCACTTCTCATTTTTCTTCCTTTTTAAAAAAAACTAATTCCCACTTTCCTATACTTTTATTGTTTTAATTTCTCACTTTTTTACTTTTATTATATTTAAATTCCCACTTTTTTACTTTAATTTTTTTATTTTCCACTTATTTTACTTTTCTTTTTTTAATTTCCACTCGCTTTTGCTTTTTTTAAAAAAACATTTCAGCTACCTTTATTTTATTTTTTAATTCCAACTTTCTTTTACTTGTCATTTGTTAAATTTCAAAATTCTTTTACTTTTATTTTTTTAATGTTTCACTTTCTTTTACTTTTTTATTAAATCATTTCCACCTCTAATTTATCTAATTTTTTAATTCCCATCCGATTTGTTTTTTAAAAAAATTAATATATTTTGTTTGGTTTTTTAATTCATTTTATTTTAAAATAAAGATAAAAATAAAAATAATACTAATAGTAATAATTGAACTTTTAAATTATTATTAATTTTTACCTTATATAAAAAAAAGTGTAACAAAGTTAAAAATATATATATTAAAATTTTGAAAATATTTACACCGTAGAAAGTGATAAAAATTCAAATATAGTCAAAAATTAGGTGCTCACAGCTGCCCCTCTTTGCATGGAAACATGAAGAGTTTTCAGGCAAAGACTAGGTGAGCCATGTAACTAATTTTTGACCAAGCCGTTATTCAAAAGGAAAAGAAATAAAATATAGGGTGCAACCGACTCCTTGTTTTGGACAGCCTACATATCCCGGGTTATAGGGAAATCAGGTCGCGTGTAGTTCAAGGTAAATGGTAGAATAATGAGTTGAGTAGTCGAGCGAGGTTCCGTCGAGGCTCTGGTACACGGTCCTGCTATTATATCAAAATACAAAAGAAACTAAACAAGCCTCTCAGTTATAATTTACAAGATTCCTATCTATGAGTCTTCTGAAACTTGATCTTGAGTCTTGACTGGTTCTTCATGCAGACTCTGATCTAAACCTTGATGCTCGCTAGCTGTAGGTGCTAGTTCATTGTTCCATAACTTCTTCTAATCAAAACGGGACTCCAATGCTCGTGGCTTCAGTCGTGTCTTGAGCATTCCACATCTTTTCAACTGCTTTTGCATTTTGCATTCACTTATTTTTTTTCTTTTCTTTTTTTCTGAATTGAGACTTCTTCATTTGGTCATCTTGAATCCAGTGCCTCGAGGTAAAACCTACTCAAACACCAAAACAAACAAAAAAATGAAATTTTTCTACCCCGGTTTGCACTAGGAAAATTTTGTGAGTTATTGTAATAAAATTCTAAACTACTTCTTTATTGAAAGCAATAAAAGGTAGGGGGTGGTGTACCCCGAAAAGATCATGCTAATTCTTTTTGGGATGGTGTTCCTTTATTGTCAAAAGGATGTCTCAACTAAGGATTGGTGTACCTTATCTTGGGAAAGGGAGAAGGCCGCAACTCCAGATACCCCAAAGCCCAAGAAAAGATGGGCTCGAAAGTCGAAGACTGATCCCTTTGTTCTGTTTGTCGATGTAGCCCAAACACTATGAGATGAGGACGAGGAGGAAGAAGATGTTGACTGCCTACTGGTGGCTCGGAAGAGGGAAAGCGTCGATTCTTCGATAACTGCTGAGTTGGTAATGGTCGGGGAGGTTCAGCCGCAGATCGAGGTGATCTCAGGGGAAGGTCCGAACAGAGTCCCCGAGTCATCGGCTATTGGTGACACAGGATTGATGATCAACCGGCGGGTGTTCCCAAAGGGTCTAGTTCTGAGGCCCTTCAAAGTGAAGAGAATGCCCCGAATGAATCGCTCGTAGAAATTTATATCAATGATTCGCCGCCCGGTCCCAAGTTCTCCGAGGGGCAATTTCGGGATGCCCGGTCCATGGGAACCTCCGAGCCCCGAAAGGGGATGATATATTTTGTGGTTGCTTCACAAGGGTCGATGATGTTTCCGACCTTCACGCATCACTCATTTTTGATGAGGCTCAGCGGCTTCTGAACCAAATGAGGTTTAGCCCATGTTACCATGCTTGCATTTGTTCTTATTTATGTAAATATGATTTCCTTTCTTTCTATACAAGCCACAGTGCTCCATCGAGAAGCGTCTTCCAAGTATCGAGCTGAGCTGGCCCGATGTGAGGCTGATCTCTAAAAACTTACGGAGGAGAGAAATGTCCTCAAACTCCTCTATGTGCAAAAAGAAGAGGAGATCGTAAGCATTTGAGCTGAGTTGACAAGAGCTCATCGAGATCAGATCGAGCACATTGATCGGGTAATGTAAATTTCTGGGAGCTTGTTATGTATTGATTTGTTATTAGCAACTAACACTTTGATCCTACAGGTTCAGCAAAAGGCCGAATTGTTTGAACAGCTTCGTGAGGAGGCCAAGATGAAAGAGGCAGAGACTTTAGGGTGGAAGCAGAACATGGACCGTCTTGCCTCGGAGAAAGAAATGGTTCGGGCCCAACTGTCTTCGGTTGAGCATCAACTCCAAAGTGTGAAAGATGAGAACTTGGACCGAGCCCAGAAGGTTGAAGAGCTCGAGAATCAGTTGGCCAATGAGCTTGAAAGGGCCACATCCGAGGCGGAGGTGCTCGTGGCCTCCTACCGAGCTGACGTCGAAGCCACTAATACTCAGGCAAAGGAAATTTCTGATGCTGCTGAGGTTAGATTGTCCGTGTTATCGAGCATGCTAAGCGCCAATCTCGAAGAGAGACTCTTGAGGAGGTGCATGCTCGTGGCTTCGACCTCACGGCTAATATCGAGAACGCGAAGGTTTTGGAGGACGAGGCCGGAGCTTTGCTTTCCGATGAGGAAGACTCTGCGAGTGGATCCAAGAGCGAAGATGAAGATGAAGCTCCCGAAGATTCGTCTCCCGAGGTGGACTAGGCACTTAGGATTTTTTATCCTTTTGTTTTTTTTTGTGTAAGATGCTGAGTGGTCTTTGAAAATACTTTGCATATATGAAAGATTTCTTACCCGATTTCGTTGATTTCTGATTTATGATAAATTATGTTTTGCCTTTGCCTTGTGAAAACTTTGTTGCAATCGGGTTACTGTAGCCTCTATAGTCGAGTGAGCAATAGCTCGAACTCATAGTAGAACAAACCCTTAGTTTTTTTTTAGTTAAGGGAGGGCGAGTCCCCGAGCTTAACAATATGTTTGGGATTTTAATTTCAGATGGCTTGATCAAAGCCGTAAATGTACTGCTTTTATAGCCGAGTTCGAGTAAGTTTCGAACTCAGAGTAACAGACCCCTTAAGGTTTTATGATGAATCCTCGAGCTATATTTTATTTGAGCTCGGAATAATGGAACTCTTAGGTCCAAATTGAGTGAGAACAAAATCTCGAACTCTAAGTGTATTGGACCTTAGGCTCTTTAGATTGGGCCGACATGGCCTCTAAAAGATGGCTATTTTTTCCTTTTTTCGGCTTAGAAGACTTAGTAAAAAATATAGTTCTTTATGTCTTAACACGTATTATTTACCCATTGGGTTTTTTGAGGGTTCGATGTCGATTGGAACTCATTTGCTTTTTGTGTCTTAGCACGTTTGTGTTAAGATAATTTGGTACCTCTTATGGTTTTTTGAGGGCTGATTTGATTGAGGCCCTTTTGATTACATGCCGAGGGTAGCCTTTTTTAACCGGTTTCTCAAAGAATTCGAAGGCCTATTTTTATTGCGGAATTCGGACGCCTCCGAGCCGCTTTAATTTGGCCGTAGCCTTTGGGTATGCCTCTTGGTCTTATTTCCCAATAATACTTCAAACTTGTTCGAAGTGTTAGTCCCCGAGAATGATGGCCTTGGCCTGTAGATCGAGGAGTGACTCTTTGAGGTCTTATGAATTTGAGTTTAGATTACTCGAATATGTCGATCGTCGACGGCAGTCCCTGAGGTATATTTGCATTTGGCCCTTGAGTCGTTTCTCACAAAATCATAAGTACGGAGCTTGTATAGTAGAACATTTTCTTTGAGACACAAGATGTTTGATATAAAAAGAATGTTTCTTTGTATAATTTATACATGCGTATATGTTTTGCCATCGGGACTCGACTAATCTATACGGACACGGTTCATTCGATCGTTTGGCCCATTACAAAGTTTCTCTATCGAGTCTCTTTGACACGAAGTATTTTCCTCGAAAGTATAACATTCGAGGGTGGTTCCCCCCAGTATTCGAGGTTGAATGTAAATAAGCCTTGGATACTGTTGAATGGTCCTCAGGTAGCACATAATTGTTTCCTCGTTAAAAACCTCACCGGAAAAACCCACTTGGGACAAAAACCGATCTAAGGAAAAAAGAGTGTGACGCGTGCTTTAAAACCTGAGGTCTCGATATCTTTGATCGATCATCTGCAATGAGTTAGTGTCGAATATATAAATGAGAAAAGAGGAATAAATTCATACCTTAGCAATAATACTGTTTGAGAAGCGATATGTTCCAATTATTTGGCAGTTGTTCGTCGTTCATCGTACCGAGCTTATAAGATCCCTTTCCGGCGATGTCGAGGACTTGGTAGGGTCCTTCCCAATTTGATCTGAGCTTTCCTTCATTAGGATCTCGAGTGTTAATGGTGACTTTCCTTAGGACTAAGTCTCTGACTCTGAAATGGCGAAGGTTGGTTCTCCTATTGTAGTATCTTTTGATTTGTTGCTTTTGTGCAGCCATTCGGATGGGTGCGGCTTCTCATTTTTCATCCAATAATTCGAGACTAATATTTATAGCCTCGTGATTTGACTCTTCTGTTGTATGTTGAAACCTGACACTGGGTTCCCCGACTTCGACTGGAATCAAGGCTTTAGAGCCATATACTAAGGAGAACGGGGTTGCCCCCGTGCTGGACTTTGACGTTGTTCGATATGCCCAAAGGACTTCGGGTAGAATTTCTCTCAATTTTCCCTTAGCGTCGTTCAACCTTTTCTTTAGGTTTTGGATAATAGTCTTGTTCGTCGACTCGGCCTGTCCGTTCCCACTAGGGTGGTACGGCGTTTATAATATCCTTTTTATTTTGTGGTCTTCGAGGAATTTCATCACTTTGCTGCCGATAAATTGTTTTCCATTGTCACACACTATTTAGGCAGGTATCCCAAATCAACATACGATGTGATCCCAGATGAAGTCTATAACCTCTTTCCCTCTCACTTTCTCGAACGCCTGTGCTTCAACCCATTTAGAGAAATAGTCATTCATAAATAAAATGAACTTAGCTTTACCTGGGGCCGATGGCATAGGACCGACGATCCTGGAATAATTTAGTCTGCGTACCAAAACCCTTAGCGTGAAGCGATGTCCTGCTGTATTCTTGCGTTTGAGTCAAACATATCAATTTCTATGGTTGTCGTTTACTGCGTTAAACTTAATCTAGCTACTTGCTTTCATAATCAAGTTTATAGCTTGACTCATTTGATCTTGTTCAAGCTTTCTACTGATAGCGTTTTCTTAGATCCCATTTGGATATAGATTTTGACTTTATTTTTTAAAATTTATTTTGAAAACATTGTTTGTTTATGAAATATGATGATGTTTTGGGGGAAAATCCAAAAATTTCCAAGTTCCCCTTAGGGCAGGTTTTGGGTGAAAATGTTTCTTCCACTCACAAAACATCAACTTTTCTTCAAATAAAATGCATGTTCAAATACAACTTCAACTTTCAAATATTATTTTTAACGCAACTTCAAAAACTCATTTTTCAATTTTCAATCAAATATATGTCTAAACACTAGCTTAGTCTCTTGAAGTATCATATTTGGTGGAATCTATGTATAACGACCTGACTTGTCATTTTAAGAATTAGCGTCTTGTTCGGTGGCGTAAGGTCTCGAGCAGCTTCACAATATTTTCTATGACGTGCTTACAAGGTCGAGTTTGGTTTCCGGGTGATTAGGGATCAAGTTGGAAGAAACAATTCTTGTTTTGAAGGTTAAGTGAAAAGAAATGATCAGAGATTTGACTTTTGTATAGACGACTCTGAAATGGTATTTTTATGATTCCAATAGTTTTGTATGGTGATTTCGGACTTACGAGTGCATCCAGATTTGGATTTAGAGGTTCGTAGAATAAATTGAAGCTTTTTGGCGAAAGTTGGAAATTAGAATTCGGAAATTTGACCGGGAGTTGACTTCATTGATATCGAGCTCGAATTTTAATTTTGGAAATTGAAATAGCTTCGTTATGTCATTTATGACTTGTGTGCAAAATTTGAAGTCATTCCGGATTTATTTAATACGCTTAGGCGCAAGTTATTGAATTTGGAAAATTCATAACTCATAATTCGATTCGAGGCGCGATTCATAGTTTCGGCATTGTTTTATGTGATTTGAGGCCTCAACTAAGTTTGTATCATATTTTGGGATTTGTTGGTATGATTTGACGGGGTTGGGTGTATTGTGAATCATTTGTTGAGAGACTAGTAAAGTTAAGAAATTTGGGAGTTTGACCATGGTCAATATCGGGTCAAAACGACCTCTTTTCAGTATTTTGAGTACACGAGCAGATCCATAGCGTGTTTTATGATTGAAATTCATATATGGTTTGTGTCCGGGAGGCTCCGGATGAGTTTCGAGATGGTTTCGGATCATTTCGGAGAAGTTTGGGTTTGCTGGTTTCTGGCGTGGCACTGTTCATTCGCAATTGCAAACATTGTTCATTCGCAATTGCAAATAATTATTTTGGAGTTTATTGTTCATTCGTAAATGCGAAGTTTCTGTCCGCAAATATGAACCTGGGCTGAAGACTTAAGGATCGAACTTGGTCATTTTTCCATTTTCATTTTGGATTTTTGAAGCTCAGCTTTGGGCGATTCTGAAGGGATGTTTCACAAGTTTGATTTGGGTAAGTGTTCTATATCCGAAATTGATTATATTTCATGATTCCATGGTTATTTTGCATCAATTATTAGTGAATCAAATGGAAGAAATTGGGATTTATACAAAATCTTTCAAAAACGAAAATGTTAGATTTGGAGGTCGATTCGTTATCGAAATTTGATAAAATTGGTATGGTTGAACTCGTATCAGAATGAGTGTTCGAAGTTCGTAAATATTCTATCGGGTTCCGTGATGCGGGCCCCGTTTTGACTTTTGGGTTGACTTTGTAATGTGAAATTTTAAGTCGACATTCTATTATCTGAAATTGTTTTCGATGCATTTTAATGAAGTAATGCAATTAATTTGGCTAGATTTGAACCATCCGAAGGTCATTTCATGCAAGAATGCTATTTTGGAATATCGGCCTAACTTCATAAAGGTAAGTATCTTGCCTAACCTTGAGTGGAAAAATTACCCCTTAGGCATTGAGTCGTATGTGCCATTTGTGTAATGTGAAAGCCGCGTACACAAGGTGACGAGTACGTATTCGGGATTATATACGTAAATTATATTGGTTTAAAGTCATATGCATTTTATGTATTAAATTGAAAATTATTGGCACTTATCAAATCCTTTATTTGTCATGCCTCATTACTTGTTTGCCGAGTTTTCTTTTATATGATAATTTGGTGTGATTGTCAATTGACTTTTATGTGGATTCTGTGTTCTGTTGAGTTGCCATTTCGTGGAAATAATTTCATTAAGGATTTTTCATCTCCAAATAATTAATGAATTAAATTTGAATAGAGGTATTAATCTTTTTACCAAGAATATGGATTAAAGAAGGCGTTGTTCTTGCTGAGTTACTTTTCCATCCTTGTTGTTGTTTTTGAGATTTTATATGCATTATGTTGAGCCGTGAGCTATCTGTTGTGAAATTAATTGATTTCATTGTACCTTTGGAAATGTTGTGGCCTACGGGCAATTTGTAAATATGAGTTGATTATGCTGTGCTATTGTGATAATATTCTGTGTGAAGTTTTGTGTGATTTGGGTTATTGTTATGCAGCTTATAAGGGTGGCATTCTATTGTTTACA
This sequence comes from Nicotiana otophora, assembly GCA_000715115.1. Classification (NCBI taxonomy): domain Eukaryota; kingdom Viridiplantae; phylum Streptophyta; class Magnoliopsida; order Solanales; family Solanaceae; genus Nicotiana; species Nicotiana otophora. The sequence goes on from AWOL01S0018650.1 coordinate 145,736, forward strand.
TTATGCGAGGATAAGGGTGGCATTTCATTGTTGTTATGCGTGTTGGGATATTGTTTAGGCGGAGTGATAAGGGAGGCTATTAAACGGGGCGATAAGGGATGCTATTATAGGAGTGATAAGGGTGTTATAAGAGCGATAAGGGTGGCTATTGATATTGTCAGGGCACAGAGATAATGGAGGCTATTATAGGAGTGATAAAGGTGGCTATAGGAGAGATAAATATGGCTATTGCCAGGGGTGATATGCGATGATGTGGGGTTATTATGTTGGTTATTTTCATGTGATGTTGTAAGTTTTTTTGTGTTTATTTTTATATCTTATGCAACTTGTCTTGTTGTTTCGGTAAACTTGATAATAGTCTTATCTATGTTGAAAAGTGAGCTTGTGGCTACTGCCAGGCTAATTATGTTATTGGCACGTGAACTGTCTGTGCGGATGTGATATAAAATGTGGGCACGAGGTGCCAGAGAAATATAATGATTATGTTATTGGCACGTGAACTGTCTGTGCGGATGTGATATAAAATGTGGGCACGAGGTGCCAGAGAAATATAATGATTATGTTATTGGCACGTGAACTGTCTGTGCGGATGTGATATAAAATGTGGGCACGAGGTGCCAGAGAAATATAATGATTATGTTATTGGCACGTGAACTGTCTGTGCGGATGTGATATAAAATGTGGGCACGAGGTGCCAGAGAAATATAATGATTATGTTATTGGCACGTGAACTGTCCGTGCATATGTGATATGAAAAGTGGGTACGAGGCGTCGGAGAAAAATAATAATTTTAATTATTGGAATGTGAGTTTTCCGTGCGGTTATGATAGAAATATGGGCACGAGGTTTCGTGGAAATATGAAAATGGGCTGAGACCCGTGTTACGAAAATATGAAAATGGGATGAGACCCATGTTTTATGATTATGAAATGAGGTGTCACAGAGAGACTTTTATTTGAAAGAATTATATTCAAAAGATATTATGTGTATTGACTTGCGTGCACGATTGAATTTAGTTACCGGATGATTCGGGGTGATTTGGGACACTTGGTCCCTAAAACGGAAGCTTAAGTCTTAGAATTTTTACCATAGTCAGAAATGTGTGAAGACGACTCCGGAATAGAGTTTCGTCGGTTCCGTTAGCTCTGTTGGATGATTTTGGACTTAGGAGTGTGTCCGAAAAATTATTTGGAGGTCCGTAGTGAAATTAAGCTTGAAATGGCGAAAGTCAAATTTTTGAAAAGTTTGACCGGGGGGTTGACTTTTTGATATCGGGGCCGGAATCCGATTCTGGAAATTTGAATAGCTTCGTTATGTCAATTATGACTTGTGTGCAAATTTTAAAGTCATTCCGATTTGATTTGATGTGTTTCGGCACAAGATATAAAATTTGAAAGTTCAAAGTTCATAGATTTTGATTTGAGGTGTGATTCGTCATTTTGATATTGTTCGATGTGATTTGAGGTCTCGAGCAGGTCCGTGTTATGTTATGGAACTGGATGGTGTGATTGGACGGGGTCCCGAGGGGCTCGGGTGAGTTTCGGGGTGGTTTCGGACCATTTCTAGGCCATTTATAGCTGTTGGTTTTTAGCTACAGCAGTGTGCTATGCGATCGCGTGGAATTGGCCGCGATCGCGAAGCACAAAATGAGAGGAAATGGCCATTGAATCGCGATCGCGGAAGGCCTTTCGCGATCGTGTAGAGGAAATTGTCTGTTGCACTGACCCAGCTTTGGAAGTTTATATCTCGCAATCTATAAGGAATTTGGAGATGATCCAAAAACAAAAGTTGTAGCCCTTTGTGTCTAGAGTTTAGAAATGTAAACCATTTATCATTTGGAGTTTTATACAAAATGTTATTATGGATATACTATAGGCTATCCGCGAAGAGTGTGGAAATCTCCGTTGCATAGGGATGACTTTGGAAGCTTATATCTCGAAATATATAAGCAATTAGGAGATGAGCAACAAGTGAAAGTTATAGTCCTTGGAATTTAGTTTTCATAAAGTTAAACCATTCATCATTTAGAGTTTTGTACAAAACGTTATGACCATTATACTAGAGGTTGTCCGGAAGAATTGGGGAGTTTGTTCTTCTCGATCGCGATTGATTTTCCGCGATCGCGAAGAGCAATTTTGGGGCTGAAAAATTTTGTGCTTCGCAATCGCGAAGAGTAAATACTTGGGCAGTAGCTATATTTCGAGATTTCAGCCATTTTTAACATATTTGGAGCTATGAAGCTCGGATTGAAGCGATATTTGAGGCAATTTTCACCATATGGATTGAGGTAAGTGTCCTATATCCTAAAGTGATTATAATTCATGATTATATGGTTATATTCATCATTTTTTTCGGATTTAAATGGAAGAAATAAAGATTTTTGCAAAATCTTCCAAAAACAAAAATTTAAGATTTGGAGGTCGAGTTGTTATCGAAATTTGATAAAATTGGTATGGTTGAACTCGTATCGGAATGGGTGTTCGGATTTCATAAAGATTATATCGGGTTCCGAGGGGCGAATCCCGCGTTGACTTTTGTTGACTTTTGGAATAAATTTTTAAGTCAACGTATTATTATCCGAAATTATTTTCGATGAATTTTAATGGAGTTATACAATTAATTTGGATAGATTTGGGCGGTCTGGAGGTCAATTCAAGAAAGGATGCGATTTTGGAATATCGGCATAACTTCAAAAAGGTAAGTGTCTTGCTTAACCGCGAGTGGGGGAATTACCCCTTAGGCATCAAGTCTTATGTGCCATTTGTGAAATGTGAAGCCGAGTACGCGAGGTGACGAGTATGCACTCGGGCTTATATGTGCAAATGTTCTTGGTTTAAAGCTTTAGGCATTCTTATGTATTAAATTAGATAATAGTTGGCATTAGTAAATCCTTGAATTATCACGCCTCGTTCCTTATTTGTCAAATTTGTATTTTATATAATACATTTAGTGTTATTGTCACTTGGATTTTACGTGAATTCCGTGTGTTTATTGATTTGATATTTTCTTGGAATTAAATCCATGATGGAATCCTTATCTGCAAATATTTATTAATAAGTTTAAATTCAGGAGTTAATATAATTATCAAGAATTTGGAATAATGAAGGTGTTGCACTACACTGAGTACTTTTCACCTATGTTGATTGTTTTGAGGTTTATTATACGTTGTGTGGAGCCTTGGGCTATTTGTTGACAAATTTATTATGATACATACATTATATTGTGATATCGTTTTGTTGTGTATACATTCATGCCTTTATCTTGCGATGTTATTATATACCTATATTTTCTGTGTGACTTGTAGTCGTCGTTACTTCATGTGTGCCTCCACTTTATTTCTTTTATTGTTATTGGCATTTCTCCCACCTAGTTGGTACTATTATATGTATTCACAGTGAGGAAGATATAAATGCACGAAGAGTGTTGCCGTGCCAATTGATTTGAATCAAATATATATATATATATANTATGTTGATTGTTTTGAGGTTTATTATACGTTGTGTGGAGCCTTGGGCTATTTGTTGACAAATTTATTATGATACATACATTATATTGTGATATCGTTTTGTTGTGTATACATTCATGCCTTTATCTTGCGATGTTATTATATACCTATATTTTCTGTGTGACTTGTAGTCGTCGTTACTTCATGTGTGCCTCCACTTTATTTCTTTTATTGTTATTGGCATTTCTCCCACCTAGTT
>AWOL01S0018656.1:0-29765 GCA_000715115.1 Nicotiana otophora
TTGGTCCTTCGTGCGGGTACCTCACACTTAGTTCCAACCATATGGTTTGTTGTTGCATCCTTCTAATAGCTTTGCTTTCCATGCTCCTATAAAATCAAAAATTGACACTACAAAAAAAAAGCAATAAAGCTGGGTTGCCTCCCAACAAGAGCTTGATTTAACGTCGCGGCACGACGCGAATCACTTTCTGCCTGCACTTTGAACTTATGAATTGGACCTCAAATTTTGATTCTGCTCTATGATCATGCTACTGGGGTGGTGGAATGAATTAGACTGGCTCAATAAAACAATATAGTATTCTGCACTTCTTGGCCTTTAGATGAGATGTGTATTCCCGACTTTCTTGCAAGAAGAATTTCAGAATGTAGGCACCTCTTTCCTTATTCCTTGACTCCTCAAGTGGCTCGGATGACTCTATTTCTATATCATCATCCAAACACAATGTGAAAAAATGCTTGGAGTGTGGACCAATACGCTCAACTACATGAACATTTGGACTGTCTACATCCTCAACACTAATGACACTAGAGTCAACTAAATATGTATCACCAATGTCCTTGCTTGACTCTAGTATCTCTTCTACAACATCGGCATCGTCAAATTCTAGTTTGATTGATTGTTGGTATTCTGCTATGGACCCCTCTATTGGTACCTCAATTTCTGCATCTAATTCATGCTCTTCTTGGATATTATTCACAATATTGGCTTGTTGAGCATTAAGATCTTCAACCAGTTGACTCACTTGAACTTTCAAGTTATGAATAGTTTCCTCTTGCCTTTCTATCTGCAGCTGTCGTTTATTATTTTGTTCCACAAGGCACTTTAACATATCATATTATTCCAAAAGGCATTTTTGCATATCCTTGATCTCTTTCAGGTCATCATCCCTGGGTTCTTTGTTCCTATTAACTTTACAAGAAAAAGAAGAACCATCAAAGTAAGGGGTTAGGGAAACATAAGAAATATAAGAACAATCATGAAAGTTACCATCTTGACCACCATATATATCACACACATTCCACACATAAGATTGAGTTGGTACACATGACTCGCTTTCGGAAATATTTTGATAATTTTGCCAAGGGTGATTTCCTCTACTATATGCATAAGGAGGATCAAAAGTAGAATTACCATCATCAAAACTCACATAATTCCAAGATGCCATGTTTTTAAAACTAACAAGTAAAACAAAAATAAAAATAATCAAATACGAGACAGCAAAAATAAAAGTTCAAACTTTCAATCTAGCAATATATACACCTACAGCTAAATTGTTAGCTCCCCGGCAACGGCGCCAAAATTTGATCACGCCCAACTATGCCTTATAAAAAGGACTAAGCGGTCGTTACAAATATAATTCGGTTTACAAGTCTGGAGTCGAATCCCATATAGAACTAAGTCTTAGCTACAACTGTTCAATATTGCAAAGAAACACAAGTTCAAATAATTTTTTTGTTATAAAGATTTGATTTTTATATTTACTAATTAACTAGAAAATATTATAAAGCAGTAAAATTATCAACTAACATGGATGAAATTCTAGACAAAGACTAAGGAGGTCTAGAGTTATGATTTTTCCAATTGTCGGAATCCTTTCCGCTACGTTTCCTATAAATTTGCCTAAGTCTTCTCTACCTATCATGAGTACTCTAACTGTCATTATCCCTAATCCCACCTTTAAACCTTTTGTATTGATCCCTCATACACGTTTAGGTGTGATGTTGTTCAACAACTACCTAAATATGAACTCTCTCCCGAGTAATACATACTAAATAGGCACAGCTAATTGAGGGCCCTTCAATCAACCACAAGAATAATATAGCCGAACAAATAGAGAAAATACAACGGGAAATCTATATTAACGTAACAAGAAAATCATCTTCCAATAGGTTCCATCAAAACCCTAGATAACAAATTAGCTATTCATAATAGTATGCATAACTATAATACTAGAATTCATAACCAATAATTAAAATAGGAAGAAGGAAGTGAATAACTCGTAGAAGAATTCTCCGCCTTGCTCCTAGTGTATTCTTTCCTCCTTAGATCGAATCCCAGGTCTAATGTCGGTCTCTCTGTCCAATCTCGGTTTGTCTACCCAAAGTTGTATTTTTAGGTCTATTTATATGTGTAGGAAAAGACCTAAACGTATAGGTCAAGTCCTAGTCAAACCAGGACACGAAATACGCCTTCAAACCTCGGACTGGATCTCGCCCAAGTCCTGGCGTCGCCAACCTAACGACTGGTGGACCTGGCCCCAGGCCTAGCATGCCAGCCTAACGCCAGCTTCAAGCCTGGCCTTTGCCTTGCTCGCCAGCCTCTCACGCGCTTCAATGCTGGCGTCTCCAAGGTCTCTCATTCACTGTTCTCGAACATGCTTTCAACGTTTCAGTATCCCTTTTGCTCTACTTTAATCTTCAATTCACCTACACATAAAATAGACTCCATTACGCGTAAATAAAGTGTAATTTATCAATAAAGCATATAAAATGCAAGGAAAATAATGTACGAAACTATTGAATTAAAGCCACACATCAATACCCCACACTTAAACATTGCTCGTCCTTGAGCAATCAAACTACGCTTATAGACACGGCTTTTTTAAGCAATTCTCCTAACTCATCACACCAAGAATCTTTAAAATAGACTAAGCACAAGGGTGTAACCGCTTCACCTCAAGATTTGACTCGCAAGTACCCTGCATTATTTACCACTCACTCACTTACTCTAACATAGAGGTCAATGACATTACCTTTGCAGCGTGAATCGCATGCCCTCATACAACAAAAGAGATTAGTTCCACACATAATAAAATTTAAGGCCGTAGGAACTCAAGATAGGAAAAATTCACTCACTCTCAGAAATAACATTCATATGCTATAAAAGATGTACCATAGGCTTGCCCGTAGTGTACTACTCTACTAATCAAGCTCATTCAGTCTAGGATCAAGTAGGACTTTAATTGGTTGTAATGTAGGTTGCGGGTCGGGTAGGATACATTTGGATATGTGTGACTATACCTCCCTTAAGCCCTTTGATACATATACTTTAATACATAACCCATACTTATGTCAAACCAAAACTCCACCTTCACATGTATATTACCCTATACTTCTTTAAGCACAATTACTTTAAGAGTCGCCACTTATCAAAGAATATTCTTTTTCACAACAATACAATAATTGTTTTCTTTTTCAATTCAAGCGGCTCTTACTTTTTCAAAACAATGCACCTTTCTCCTTATTTCATTAGTTCCACTCAATAAACCAAACCAACCACCCCACACTTTAACTTTTACAAAGTTCATAACCATTCAAGTACTCATTAGTGGTGAAAAGGTTCAAATAGATGGTTAATTCAAACAATTGGGTAAGGCATGTAGTGTGGTTGCCAAAGAAACAGGATTACTGGCTCAAAGGGGTTAACTATGTTACATAACATTTAGGTGGGTAAACTATATAAATCTGGCTAAACAAAAAAACAGCTATATCACTTCCAAGACTGAACAAAACTAATATTTCGCTTTGCAAACACACAGAACAAGTTCTAGATATCAAATGCAATGCACAAAATAACTCCCAAACCTTACACACACATGGCACATAACTCACTCAGGATTGGACACATCCAGACACTCTAGTCAAAGCAGTCAAGCAAATTTAAGAATCTACGATTTAAGGTACTTATATTAGAGGCAAAAACTGAGCCTAAGCGTCACAAACAAAGTACTCACTATTCTCAAGGCATAACAAAGTCAAGAGATATTGCTACAATTAAATGCATAGCTTCATGGTTCCTACTCCTAAAAATTAAAACTAACTACACCCGGTTCAACTAAAAGCCTCTGGAAAAGAACCGCGGCCCAAAGAAAAATCAAGGGGGAATTACTACACTACCTACACAAAATAAAATCATTTTGGTATTCTCTTTAGACTTACTTCCCTCAAGAAAACTATCTAGGAGATCCATCGTCGGGAAACGTCCAATCTTTTCTATTTTTGTTCTCTAAAAAAAATTATTCAATTAAACTAACACAACTAAAATATCATAGAATGTTACCCAGACAATCTACTCACCCCATACTTAAAATTGTGCATTGTCCCCAATGCACACCATAACTAATAAGAGGGTAAAAATAACTCCCTAGTAGGCCAAAGGACGAAGTACCAGCAACTCGTGGGGTACTCAGACTTCTCCCAGGCTTGGTCCTTCGTGCGGGTACCTCATACTTAGTTCCAACTATCTGGTTTGTAGTTGCATCCTTACAATAGCTTTGCTTTCCATGATCCTAGAAAATCAAAAATCGCCACTACAAAAATAATACAAAAATAAAAGAAAGCAGTAAAGCTGGGCTGCCTCCCAACAAGCCCTTGATTTAATGTCGCGGCACGACGCGAATCACTTTCTGCCTCCACTTTGAACTTATGAATTGGACCCCAAGTTTTGATTCTGCTCTATGATCATGCTCCTGAGTGGTGGAACGAATCTGACTGGCCAAATAAAACAATGTTGTATTCCGCACTTCTTGTCCTTTAGATGAGATGTGTATTCCCGATTTTCTGGCAAGAAGAATTTCATAATGTAGGCACCTTGTTCCTCATTCCTTGACTCCTCAAGTGGCTCGGATGACTTTATTTCTATATCATCATCCAAACACAATGTGGAAAAGCCTTGGAGTGTGGACCAGTACGCTCAACTACATGAACATTGGGACTGTCTACATCCTCAACACTAATGACACTAGAGTCAACTAAATATGTATCACCAATGTCCTTGCTTGACTCTAGTATCTCTTCTACAACATCGGCATCGTCAAATTCTAGTTTGATTGATTGTTGGTGTTCTGCTATGGACCCCTCTATTGGTACCTCAATTTTTGCATCTAATTCACGCTCTTCTTGGATATTATTCACAATATTGGCTTGTTAAGCATTAAGATCTTCAACCAGTTGACTCACTTGAACTTTCAAGTTATGAATAGTTTCCTCTTGCCTTTCTATCTGCAGCTGTCTTTTACTATTTTGTTCCACAAGGCACTTTAACATATCATATTGTTCCACAAGGCACTTTTGCATATCCTTGATCTCTTTTAGGTCATCATCCTATTAACTTCACAAGAAAAAGAAGAACCATCAAAGTAAGGGGTTGGGGAAACATAAGAAATATAAGCACAACCATGAAAGTGACCATCTTGATCACCACACATATCATACACATTCCATACATAAGATTGATTTGGTGCACATAACTCGCTCTCGGAAATATTTTGATGATTTTAACAAGGGTAGTTTCATCCACTATATGCATAAGGAGGATCAAAAGTAGAATTACCAACATCAAACTCACATAATTCCAAGATGCCATGTTTTTAAAATTAACAAGTAAAACAAAAATAAAAAAAATCAAATACAAGAAAGCAAAAATAAAAGTTCAAACTTGCAATCTAGCAATATATACACCTACAACTAAACCGTTAGCTCCCCGGCAACGGCGCAAAATTTTATCATGCCCAGCTATGCCTTATAAAAAGGATTAAGCGGTCATTATAAATATAATTTGGTTTACAAGTCCGGAGTCGAATCCCACAGAGAACTAAGGCTTAGCTACATCTGTTCAATATTGCAAAGAAACACAAGTTCAAATAATTTTCTAGTTATAAAACTTTGATTTGTATTTCTACTAATTAACTAGCAAATATTATAAAGCAGTAAAATTATCAACTAACATGGATGAAATTCTAGACAGGACTAATGAGGTCTAGAGTTATGATTTTCTCAATTGTCGGAATCCTTTCCGCTACGTTTTCTATAAACTTGCCTAAGTCTTCTCTACCGATCATGAGCACTCTAACTTTCATAACTCTCTCCCGAGTAATTACCACAATTTACTAGACATATTCTTCCGGATTACGCTTGCTGATATTAAGTACATCTCACTCAGATCGCACCAAGGTTTTGTTATCCCTAATCTCACATTTAAACCTTCCGTATTGATCCCTCATATACGTTTTGGAGTGATGTTGTTCAAAAACTACCTAAATATGCACTCTAGCCCTAGTAATATATACTAAATAGGCACAGCTAATTGAGGGCCCTTCAATCAACCACAAGAATAATATAGTCGAATAAATACGGAAAATACTACGGCAAATCTATATTAGCGTAACAAGAAAATCATCCTCCAATAGGTTCCATCAAAACCCTAGATAACAAATTAGTTATTCATAATAGTATGCATAACTACAATACTTGAATTTATAACCAATAATAAAAATAGGAATAAGGAAGTGAAAAACTCGTAGAAGAATGCTCCGCCTTGCTCCTAGTGTGTTCTTTCCTCCTCAGATCCAATCTCCGGTCTAATGTCGGTCTCTCTGTCCAATCTCGGTCTGTCTACCCAAAGTGGAGTTTTTAGGTCTATTTATATTTGTAGAAAAAGAACTAAACGTGTAGGTCAAGTCCTAGTCAAACCAGAAGACAAAATAAGCCTTCAAAACTCGCACTGGATCTTGCCCCAGGCCTGGCGTCGCCAGCCTAAGGCCAGCTTCAAGCCTGACCTTTGCCTTGCCTCGCCAGTGTCTCGCCAGCTTCAAGCCTGGCGTCTCTTGGGTCTTTCATTTACTGTTCTCGAACACGCTTTTAACGTTTAAGTATCCCTTTTACTCTACTTTCATCTTCAATTCACCTACACATAAAAAAGACTCAATTACGCGCAAATAAAGTGTAATTTATCATTAAAGCATATAAAATGCAAGGCAAATAATGTACGAAACTATGGAATTATAGCCACACATCAGTAATATCAACTTTTACAATGCTTAAAACATAATTTCGGACCCAAATACTCAAGTGATTGAGTTGTTACAAATATTTATGCTAGCCGTATGTGTAAAATAACCTTTATTTCTCTCTTGATATTTCAATAGATTAACACTATTAGTTGAAGAAATTTGGAAATTAATAATAAGGTTATTCGTTTTTCTAAATCAATGAATATTTTAAAATAAAATCAGTTTGCTAATATGATTGAAGTGATTACTAAACTACTCCCGAGACTTACAGAAGAGAAATGAAGGTACCTGCAAAGGTGGGAGCAAGACAACTTATTCGCTCTAAATCCCCTCTAGGCAATCAACATTAAAGTTAGCAAAGCAATGACAATTTTTATTTTCAGATGACATGCATGTTGAAAGATTCAAATTCATCTTTATTAAAATACTGTTTTTTAAAGTTTAAAGATTCAAATGACGTATGAATAGGGCTATTTCACAATCTTCTAGGGAGGTGCTATTCCAATTTTAGTATAATAAACATGAATGGTTTAAATCAAGGTTTTATTCAGTAAAGGCAGAATATGGAAGTAGCAATTAGTACTAAATTTACTAAAGCCAAATTTGAAGAATAGTATCACAAGTCACAAGACCATCAAATTCAAGAGGAAGAAATAAACAAATCTATAAGCCGGTCATATCTTTGGTTCCGGTTTTTCTCAGACATCTCAGTCATCAATTAAGAATTTAAGACTAAAATAATGGTTCAAAGTTTTGTTTCTGGGTGTATGGAGACTAAATTACATGGAAGCATCCATTATTTTTGGGCCCGTGAAAGACCACGTGTTAGTTTGTGTGCCCGTATAAATTACGAAAAAACTTGATTCTTTACCATGTTCCTTAATCATCAAGTAAACAAGCAATAAAAAGAACACAATGATTTTTACGTTGAAAATCATCCGGCTCAAAAGGTGCAAAACCCACGACCTACCACGTAGGAGTTTCAGCTCCAACTCCACTAAAATACTGCGCCAAAATGTATCAATTACAAAACTGTAAGTAAATACTCTCCAGTACTCCAACTACTCCTATTTGATTCACAAGTTACTCTAACTTGTAAAGTAAAATACTAACTCTAACTCACGGATTGTTTATGATACTTGATTACAACTCAATTACCTAAAACACATTCACTATACTGGCTTGGGAAGAATACAATGCAAGTACTCAACACAAGTGAACAACTTATGACTCTTACATGATGTGCAAAAGGATAGTTTAGAAGTCCAAAATCAATCCTATTTAAACACGACTTGAGATCTTCTAGGAGTCCTATTCAAAGTCAGCTTCCTCTTTGATAGGACTCTTACTGTTCCAAGAATTTCACACGCTTTGGGACTTTACTCTCTGACTGAATTATCCATATCTGTTTGAGAAATGACCCCTATCACTTATAGTAGACATCGTCCACCAAACTCGGATATAGGTAACTTTGAGATAAAGTTACTGTCTTGTGCAGATGTACAAGTATCACTTAGGAGGAGTTGATTCTTTCTCCTGAGGAGCAGGTTCTCCAGGACAGATTTTCCAGAACAGTTAAGTAGCTATGTTATGGATCTGGTTCTTTGAACATTTAGTCATACTTTGTCAATCATCAAAATTTTATTATTTAACAAATTTTCCATTTTTTATGATGACAAACTTTGTGCCCAGTAGAACCACATAATCACCTCAAAGAACTAAATAATCACAACACGCACTATTGACAAACATGTATGTTCACAACAACTTCCAACCAACTTCCAACATTATCTTTCCCCTTTTGGCATCATCGAAAACACACACAAAAATGTTAGACACTAAGTACAGATAATGTATGATTCAAGGCCAAACAGGCGACTACACAATCATAAGAAAGGGCAAAGAAACTAGGTTGATGATCCAATAGAGTACAAAGCAGTAAAGCAGAGCAATAGGAGACATTAAGTAGTGCCAAAAGAAGCCCAGGGCCTTGTCTCTATCATTAAAACAAAATAAACTAAGCATACTGCAAACTACTCAGACTAAGATAAAAGGAACAAAACATAAGACATCACTAGAATAGCAAAAGAACTAAGGACACTAGGAAGGAAAAGGTTCAAGAGTGAGAAGTAGAGGGGGTCAAAGCTTTCACAAGGGTAGAAATCTGTTAAGCATGGGCCTCCCTGTCTCTTCTGAGCTCTTCCCTGTGTTGCTTTGTTTCTTTTCTCAGCTCATTATTGTCTTCACAAAGCTTGGAATTGTCTTCAACAACCAACTCCAACCTCTTGCTGAGTTCTGCAACCCTACTGCTCCTAGGAAGAATGGCAGAACCTATAGGTCCTCTAGCCTTGATCTCCTCATATCTACATTGCATGAGGGTAACAACATCCTAAACAATATTGTGGTGTCCAACTTTAAGCTCAAGTAAGGAAATGTTGAGCTTGTCAAATAACTCAGTCAATATGAAATCATATAGCATATCATGCTTTGGATTGAAAGTATCTGTAGCTTTTGCCATGTGCTGAATCATCAGGCTAGGAAGATTGATAGGTCTATTAGTGTCAAGCAGTTCCATCACAGCCATGTCTAGCAGAGTAGCTTCATGCCTTATCTCACACCTTTGAAAGAATGCATGAGTTGACAAACTGAAACAATAGCTTATGAAACAATGTCGTATTTGTCTTGTAAACTCTTTGGGGAGCATCTAGTTCAAACTTTTGGGAGAACTTCCTGATGTCCACAATGACAGTGTCAACATCATTGTCTATGGATGGCCACTTATTCTTCAAGTAATTATCAAATCCTAAAGAAGGGATATTCATAAGAAGCCCCAGCTCCTCAGCATCAAAGTCCATGTCAAAGCCCCTACCTTACTCTTGACTACCTTCTCATCAAATGTGAAATTTGTATAGAACTCCACCACAGCAGGAACACATACTGGGGGTGGGGGGGGGAGAAGCTTTGACAAACAAGTGCTACCAGCCCTGTAGCTCAAGTTTCTCAACCAATTGAGCCATTCCCTTCTCATCAATGTTCACAAGAAGCTTCCCATTTAGAACCTTTCTGTTCCTGAACTCTGTGAGTCGATCAACTACAGCTGGCACATTCTTTCTTGTCTGACCCCTACTGGCCCTTGCAGAAGAGGTAGCAGGTTTGGACTTTGGCTCCCCTTTTCTTTGGTGTAGTGGACTTTTATGGCAAGGCAGAGTCGGATTCATCTTCTCCATCCACCTCAACAACAGGTTCCACAATTGAAACATTCTTCTTTGGATTCTTTGCACTTCTGGACTCCTGGACTTCTTCCCAACCTTAATGGTTTTCCTGGACTTCTTCCCAACCTCAGATAGTGGCATATCATTTTCATCAGTGCTAACTTCTTCCTCTCCAGTAAAAGAAGTTAACAGAGACCCAGGTTCTTGAGCCCTTGTCTCTTCACCAATTTCTTCTGAAGGGGCTATGGCAGTGTTTTCGGTTGTCATGGAACCTTCAGATTACTCACTCACATTCCCTTATTCTTCCTCACTCGTGTCATCACCTCCTTCACTATCACTTACCTTTTCTTGATCCTCACCCTCACTTTCAGAAACCTCCTCATCTTCACTCTCCTTCTCATCTCCAGATACTCCCTCATTCTCGCTCTCTTCTTCTTCATTGGCTATGTTTTGAGCATCATATTCCTCATGATTGTTCACAACTTCTTCTTCTTTTTCATCTTCATCATCTTCCTCATCCTCAGTCCCACTAAAATAAAGGCCATCAGAAGCCTCCTTTGGAACGGGTTCTTTACGTCCTTCCCCCTCAACTACAAGCTCCATTATCGTTGTCGCGCCCTATTTTCTCATGAAAGCGGGTTTCGATATGTGACAACTCTTTTAAAAGGATTTCGAGTTGCCACCTAATAATGTTTATGGTGCGTTAGGGAACCTAGTTGTAAATAACTTTATTTGACTAGTCAACGTCACCAAAGATTGGGTAAGGGCTTAAATTACCTCAAAGAGAAGGTGTTAAGCACTCTTCGAGGTCCACAACTGTGGGTCCCGGACGAACTTTAGACCATGTAGATTATACAATTAGACTAGGCGATCAAATAAATAGAAATGGAGTTCAAAGGTTGTAGAAACATATGAGAATCGGTACAAGTATTAATGACTAAAAGGATACAACTACATTGGTCTATATTAAACGACTAAATATAGATAACAAGTGCATAAATGAAGGGGGGGGGGGGCTCCTAAGTAATTTCTGAACTAACGTATAGACAGGATATCTAATCGTTTGCGTAATAAGGTTGTGAAAACAATCCCATAATTCAAAATTACTAATGCTGATTTTATAGATATGCGTCTTAGGCAAGTGATAGTACACTATATGCATGATCTCTAATAGTCGCATAATTAGGCAGTGAAGTAATTTGAAAAACACAAGATTAGTAGTGTGAATAAATATCGTATGGGCATGATTTCTAGCAATTGATAATTGGACTTGATTTTTAAACATTTTATCCCTGTAGGCATGCTATCTAAATAAAGCAGTACAAAAACAGCATGAAGCAATTGATTAATTAGTTAAGATCCTATAGCCATGGTATCTAGATAAGTAAAGGTATTGCATTGTTGTATCCTATAAGCATGTTATCTAATAGTGCATAGAAGTAAACATGCGAACAAGTGAAACACTTAGGTTCTTACAAACATGTTTCTGATAGTCTGCGGGCATTAGACAACTTGAGTAGGTGAAGTGTTTGAGTTCCTATAGGCGTGATATCTAAGTGCAAGAAGTCTAGTTTGGATCATATAGGCATGCTCTCTATCCATTCAAGTCATAACATTGTGTGCATATAATTTCAGAGAATGAGGCGTGATGAGTAAACAAGCTATTAAGGTCCTATAGGCATGATCTCTACCCATTCATGCAAAAGATAAAGTATCCCAATTACCCCTTTTCACTAATCCCCAATTGTTCGTTATTACAGGCCCAAGAATTAAATAATACAGACTTGAATATGTCAAAACACAGTCTGAAATGAATACAAGCCCACCAAAGCAATTACAGGCCCAATATAAAAGTAACCCAAGAATATCCCAGGCCTTCAATAGTCTTACTCTCCGGAAAAATAGCAGGCCCAAACCACAAGCTCACAAGATAAGTAGAGTGCACCTGAATCTAGTGCCCAGGTCCAACAACACCCATGGCCTATCTCCAGACCCAATGAATAACTTACTTACCCACATGGATACTAAATTTAGCTACGCAGGTGATACAATACTCATAGAACAACTTAATCCCTTATTTCTTAGAGATGTAGCCATTAACAGCTCTAGCCGAGACATATAAACAGGATCATGCAGTTGCAAAGATAAACGATCAAAAGAGTGAGTAACTTAGAATCTTAGCGATGACAGCAAAGAAAGAAAACAGTGAGAACCCTAGATCCTAGTGCGTCACAGTTCAAAAGAGCTTCGGTGAGCCTCGACCAGTGCTCGCACTAGGGAGGTTAATATAGAAGGTGAAAATGAGAGAATAACAGTAGTTCTTAAGTGATTAGAGTCTGTCCAATGGGGAAATTGGGGTGGGGTTTATATAGTAATAAAAATAAACATATAAATAAGGAACTACAGTCAATCGAACATAAACAAGAAAAGAAGAACATGCAAAAAATTAATTTAGAATCATATTAGGAGAAGAAACCATGTAAACCCTAGTTTGACTAGGATCGAAAATTGGCCGGAGATCTTGGTGAATCAGAACCTCATAGACTTGCGATGACCATATACAGACGAAATAACGTTTAAATCTTGGAGAGTAAAGCCAATATCCTTTGATTCATAGATTGGTACTTGCCAAAAAATGGGCAAGTCCTAAGTAACACCATATTTACACAAGTAATAGAGGTATAATTAGGAAAAGGTAAGTAATCATGGTAAGAATCTATGGATGATTTGGATTCAGAGAAGATTTTGGATGGAGGCTAGGTTTTCTCAAAGAAGAGGAGAGTAGAGGATTTAGGGGCGGCTTGAGAGTGAGAATGGGATTAGGGTTTAAGGGTAGGGATTATTATGGGACGTTGATCATCTGAGATCAATGGCCGTGATTGAAGGGAAGTGGGGCAGGTCGAGTAAACGGGTCCCGACCGAGTTAGAACAAAAGGGGTCGTTTGGTTTGGGCCAGGGCATATTTGGGTTAGGCTCATTTGTTTAGACCTTAATTGGTCCGAAAATAAGGCATAATTTGGGCGAGATTTTGAAGTAGGGGATTAAGGGGAAATAATTTTAATAACATATTAAATAAAATATAAAAAATTCTATTTATGCAACTTAATACTTTAAAACAATATTTAAAGTTATGAAAATTTTAAAAATATATTTGGCCTTAAATAAAATGACAAATGCCATTTATTGTAAAATATAAGCTATTATTGCAAAATTACGTATTTTGCATACAAATGCAAATGTAATTATATAAAATGAAGTAAAATATTATAAAACAGATATGTGAATGCAAGTAATATAGTTGGATGATTAAATCATCACAAATAATTTAAGGGGGTAATTAATGCATATTCAAGTAATTTATATCCAAGAACATCAGTTTTAGAGCTTTATAACTATTGTAAATTGAGTAATGATGCAAAATAATATTTTGAAAGTATCTATACTATTTGAACAAATATGAGAAAACATTTGGGTATCAACAACTTCCCCTCTTTACTCGGGAAGGATGAAAGAGTTGTCAGGTAAAAACAATGATGACCAATTTTTTCCGAAATGAGTGGGGGGTGATGCATTTTTGAAAAATGGGGGACCGAACCCTAGTTCTTGAGTTGCCTACATATCCCTGGTATTACAGGAATCAGGCCATGTGTAGTTCTAGATCCAACGACGAATGAAACCGATGGAATTATTATAAGAGTGGTCGTACATTTCAAAAGGATCTTTTGGGTAACATAGTGTTGTGAGTAACTGATAATTTTTGGTGGAGCCATGAATGTGAAATGAACGCTACAGATATACGAGGAAGATATTTGGACGGTTATAGAACAAAAAGTAATCAATTACTGGTCGTCGGTTATGTTTGAGATAGTCAAAGGATGCGAACATTTTGACTGGAAACGGGAGCGAGAATTGCTCTTGTTTGTAGAACGATTACCTCCCGAGTTACCTGCAAAACCTAAAACACGATGCATACGAATATATGGGGTTATTGGGTAATTTAAATATGATACAAATTTCCTTTTGGACCATGAGGGTTGTCTTCGGACATTTGAGAATGATCTCCTTGGACCATGACATCTTAGACCATAAAGCGTATGATAAGGAATTTGCAGGCCATGAAATGGTGTCTTCGGGCCATGAGGATGGTGCCTCTGGACTATGATGCTTTTGAATAATGATGTGTAGCTGCGAGAGATCCTTCGTCCATTGCATGATGTCTTTGGGCTGTGAGAATGATGCCCTCAGACTATGATGACTTCGGACAAAGTGGCGATGTTTCAGCCCATGAAATACAAAGATGCGGTAATATGGATCGCTTGTCAAAGAAAACAAGTGATGCTCAGTCGTATGCGAGAATGAGATGAGACAAGGTTTAGTCTTGTATGAGATGAGGGAAGTGCTTAGCCAGATGCAAAGAGTGGAGACAATGCTTATTCTCATGCAAAGTGAGGGCGGTGTTTAGCCTTATGCAAGGTGGAGACAGTGTTTAGTATCATGCGAAGAATGAAGACAATACTTAGTCTCATGCAAAGGAATGGAGACAAAGTTTAGTCTCATGCAAAGGAAAGGAAATGCTTAACCTTATGCGATAATGGAGGCAATGCTTAGCCTTATGCAAGGAATGGAGATAATGCTTAGTCTCATGCAAAGGAATGAAGACAGTGTCTAGTCTCATGTAAAGGAAATGCAATGCTTAAACTTATGCGATGATGGAGGCATTGCTTAGTCTCATGTAAGGAATGAAGACAATGTTTAGTCTCATGCAATATGGAGGCAGTGCTTAGCCTCATGCAATGAATAGAGACATTGCTTAGTCTCGTGCAAGGAAAGGCAATGCTTAGCCTTATGCGATAATAGAGGCAATGCTTAGACTTATGCAAGGTATGAAGACAATGCTTAGTCTCATGCAGAGAAAAGGCAGTGCTTAGACTTATGCAATGATGAGGGCAATGCTTAGCCCTATGCAAGGTATGAAGACAATGCTTAGTCTCATGCAGAGAAAAGGCAGTGCTTAGACTTATGCAATGATGAGGGCAATGCTTAGCCCTATGCAAGGTATGAAGACAATGCTTAGTCTCATGCAGAGAAAAGGCAGTGCTTAGACTTATGCAATGATGAGGGCAATGCTTAGCCCTATGCAAGGTATGAAGACAATGCTTAGTCTCATGCAGAGAAAAGGCAGTGCTTAGACTTATGCAATGATGAGGGCAATGCTTAGCCCTATGCAAGGTATGAAGACAATGCTTAGTCTCATGCAGAGAAAAGGCAGTGCTTAGACTTATGCAATGATGAGGGCAATGCTTAGCCCTATGCAAGGTATGAAGACAATGCTTAGTCTCATGCAGAGAAAGGCGGTTCTTAGCCTTATATAATATGGAGGCAGTGCTTAGACTAATGCAAGGTAAGGAGACAATGCTTAGTCTCATGCAAAGAAGTAAGTGTTTAGCCTTTTGCGATGATGAGGGCAGTGCTTAGCCCTATACAAGAAAAGCATTGAATAACTGTGATAGAGTAAAGCATTTCTTAGCTTGATGTGTTTGCGTTTGGTGATTCTTGTTAGTGTGAAGATAGTGATCTTGTTGTTTGTATGTATTTGCGGATGTTCCTGTTATGTTCATTGTGCATGCGCCCAAATAAAAATAGTGAGTTTTGGCGGGGGGGAGGTTAGTTCGTGCTCTCGATTACTTGCTTCTCCTTTAATCTTGTCTTGAGGTCCTGCTTGAGTTACCCTAGGTAACGTTTGGCTGTCATAGAAACAACATTTCGAAAAACATGCATGCATTTGACAAATTATTTGTAAAAATGTAGTTGTTTGAAATATGTGATAATGCACGAGTTTTGATGAACGACTGTGATGCATTTTTGAGAAATTGCAACCTCCTTGATTCAGAATTTTGAGGATCTCCTCAAAATTTTGTCCCAGTTTAAATGCGTACTTCTGGCGGTACATTCCTTGGTGGTTCCGAACATGATGATATCGGGCAAACTCGAGATCTTGCCCTAGTTTCTGACCATATGGGGAATGAAGATTTTATTATGATGTGACCGAACCCACAGAGCTGCCTACGTATCCCCTCTTAAATGGGAATCACGTCAAGCGTAGTTCAGTTATATCAAGTAGAAAGTGCAATCATAATCTTAAACATAGTATCTCTTGACTGCGTCCGAATTGATGGGTTTTGTCCAGATCTCCCCATCCATATCCGCAAGTATAAGTGCTCATCCTGTGAATACCCGGTGAACTATATAAGGGCCTTGCCAGTTGGGTGAGAATTTTCCCTTTGCTTCATCCTAATGTGGGAAGATTCACTTTAGTATTAATTTCCCCGACATGAATTTCCTCGACGTGACCTTTTTGTTGAAAGCTCTTGCCATTCTATTCTAATAGAGTTGACCGTGACATACTGCGTTCATTTTTTTTCCATTAATGAGAGTTAATTGTTTATATCGACCCCATACCCATTCTGCATCGCTGAGCTCGGCTTCTTGTATGATTCTTAAGGAAGGGATTTCCACTTTGGCGGGAATTTGATGGGTAGCTTGTGAGCTACTATGGATGTGCTTAAACCAGTCATATCGTCTTAGGACCATGCGAATATTTCCTAATACTCCTTTACGAATCTGATATACTCTTCTTTCTTTGATGGTGATAGATAAATGCTTATACGGGTTTCCTTGACCGTGTCAGAATTCCCTAAGTTAACGGCCTCCGTTTCCTCCAAATTAGACTTCGGTTTGTTTTCAACGTTCTCTACTTCTCTGACGATTTTCTCAGGTATTATATCATCTTCCAGATCCTCTAAATCACTGTCCTTATGTTGCATTGTCTCATTACATGTCACCCTCGTGGGTTCATCATGATATGTAATAATTATGCTGAAAAGAATGTAGAAAGATAATAATATGAAAAGTAGTACTGCATTAATAAAACTGTAAAAATGTCAACAAGTACGACTCGATGTCTCGAGTAATTATTTCAAAACAAAATACCGAAAAATGCCTTAGATGCTCAAAACTATTTGAAAATAATTCATGCTAATTTGCCAGGTGACTCAGGAACTCGGCGAACTCGGGATGGCACAGCGGTCCAGTTCTTGAGAACAGTTCCTTCTTCCGTGGTTTGAACGGTAAGGCCTTCCTCCTCCTCAACAATTGCACTGCAGTCCATGTCTTCTTCATCTAGAAACAGCTTCCTAATGCTAGCAAAAACCTCATTTTCCTCAGATCCCCACATCATGTCAGCCTGATGGAATGACTGGTGTAGAGGTGGTACAGGTTAGTCCAGTGAATAATAAGGAGCACGCCATGGTGGTGTCCAATCCTGATATTCTTGCCATGTTTATTCATATCCGAGTCTAAAGGTCATGCCATGGTACTGTGGTTGTATGGGTTTGGTGATCCCCCGAAGCTTTTTGCCGAGACCCTTGCCTGGTTCATATCCCGTCCACAACAATATGCTTTCTATCTTGTTGCTCCACATTCGGTCCTTTTCAATTGCATTAACCTGTTCAATGCGATGATATATTTCTCTACCCAACTTCCTTCTATTTTCAATGACTGGAATGGTCTGGTTGGTGTAGATGGGGTTGCTCTCATCTCCATGGATGATCACTTCCTGATGATTCCACTCAAACTTCACAGCCTGGTGCAGAGTTGAAGCCACTGCCCCGGCAGTATGTATCTATGGACGTCCCAACAATAGATTGTAAGTAGCAGATATATCTAGCACTTGGAACTCGACATCAAACCAAGTCGGACCCATCTGTAGATTATGGTTGTTTTCTCCAATGGTGGCTCTGTAAGATCCATCGAATGCCTTCACATCCATGCTTCCCATTCATATCTCGTGAAGGCCTTTACCCAGTCTCTTTAGAGTGGTCATTGTACATATGTTAAGACTCGAACCTCCATCTATCAAGACCTTGGTGATGAACTTATCTTCTAATTGCACCGTGATGTGCAACACCCTATTGTGACTTAGTCCTTTTGCTGGTAATTCATCTTCATGGAAAGTGATTTTTTGGCTCTCCAATACTTGTCCGACCATGTTAGCCATCGTTTCACTAGTGATGCCGACGGGTACATAAGCTTCACTTAACACATTCATCAGAGCATTCTTGTGTGTGTCTGAGTTTTGAAAAAATAATAATACAGATATCTGAGCATGAGTTTCATTCAAGTGGTCAACAACAGAGTACTCCCTTGCTTGTATCTTCCTCCAAAGATCAGCAGTGCCAATCTTGACAACAAGCGGCTTAGGTGCAGCTTCCTTACTCGTTCCTCCTAGAATCTCGGGTGTGTAAACTCTGCCAGTTCTAATCATACCTTGCGCGGCACCTGTTTCTTCCATTCTGGCTTTTCCCTTTCTTTTGCTTTCACAACATAATCCCATGGGATGGCGTCAAACTTGTAAGATGGTGTGGGAGCTACCATAATAGTGAAGGGTATAGTTAACTCAACTTCAAATGGTGCCTGAGTTTATGACATAACTAGCGTGAGAGTGACCAGAGATATTTTAGGGGTGTCTCCCTCTCGAATGAGTCAGATGGAGCCTTCCTGATCCCATTCCTCGTCAGTTTCTATCCCATTCACTCCCTCACCTCTGTGATCCAGGAGAGGGTTATTGCAAACATTTGGTGCAGCTTCCTTTGCTTGTATAACCTTAGTGTCGATCAACGTCTGAATCTTGTCTTTCAACTTGCGGCATTCCTCAATGGTATGACCTTTTATGCCTGAATGATAAGCACATGTTTTGTTGGTGTTAATCCATTGGGAACGATTCTCCACAACAACGGCAGGAATAGGGGAAACATAACTAGCGGCCTTCAGTCTCTCATAAAGTTGGTCTATGGGTTCAACAATTGCGGTGCATTGTCTAGGAGGTCTGCGGTCGAAATTGTGATGTGGCTTCGGGTAGTTTTGGCTGGTAGGTGGATGTGAATGGTAATATGCAGGTTGAGTATTGTAGGTCGGGTGGGTGGCAGGTTATTGGTATTTCGGGGGTGAGGGTTGATCTGTTGATTGAGGTCTTTGGTATGTGAGGGAAGACTTAGGGCCCTGGGCTACCATCACGGCACCCACTTCTTTATTCTTTGAAATTCCTCCTACTTGCAAAGCTTTATTCGTGGCCTGCAGTGCCTCAAAATTGGTTACCATCCCGTTCTTAATTCCTTCTTCTATTCTTTCTCCTAGCTTGATGATGTCGGAGAACTTGTAATTTTGAATAACCATCAACCTTTCGTAATACTGCGGGTCTTGAGCTCTGACAAAGAACTTGTTCATTTGTTCTTCTTCAAGTGCTGGCCTTACCTTTGCATCCTTTGATCTCCAACGAGTAGCATTATCGCGGAAGGTTTCTATCGGCTTCTTCTTGAGGTTTTGAATGTATAAAATGCCTGGCGTGTTTTCCGTGTTGAACCTGAATCTATCCATGAAATATGATACCATACTCACCCAACTAACCCACTTCTTTGGGTTTTGACTGATATATCAAGACAAAGCGTCTCCTGTAAGGATTCACATGAATAGTTTCATGTGGATTTGTTCATTTTTGCCCACCCCTACAAGCTTGTCGCAGTATGTTCTTAGATGCACCTTCGGATCACAGGTACCATCGAACATTTCGAACTTGGGAGGTTTGTAACCCTCCGGCATTTCCACATCCAACTGAATACATAGGTCCTCATAGTTTATACCTTCAATGCCTTTACCACCTTCAACACTCTGGACTCTCCCCGTGAGCTTCTTGAGCTCATCTGCCATATTTCTAATGAGCATATGCTTTTCAGTCGATTCAGGTATGTATAGGGTTTGCTGCAGGGTATGGGGTAAGGTTTCCACATATATTGGGTTTCTGTGATGAGTTCCCGAAACTTGAGTATATGGATGGTCGTTGGTTGAGTTTTGGGGATTAGGAGTAGGTTGCGGTGCATTTTGAAGGGTGTGATAAGTAGTGGTTTGCGGGTATTGAGTTGGATGATGGTGGTGTTATTGCGGTGTCGGCACTACTGGCGGGTTAAGATTTTGGGGAGGTGCGGGATACTGGTGTGATGCGAGAGGATTTGGTGGTGGATTCTGGTTTCGTGTGTTTTGTTGTGGTGTTTGGTTCTGGGTAGTTGGGTTTTGTTAGTTGATGTCGGGGACATTGAGAGTAAGGGAAAGGTTTGCTAGATTTCAGACATGCTCAAGCTCGCCCTGTAGTTCCAGGATTTTCTGCTCTAAACGTAAGACCAGCTCATTCTACCCCGGAGTACTTCTGCCATCTGAAGTTTTCACATTTTCTGCCACAGTAGCATTGTCTTTCCTGATACTTAAATCATCCATCTTCCCTTTTCCTTTTCTTTTGCCTTTTGGATCGCTAGGTGGAGGAGGAGGTGGAGGACCTCTGGATCTAGTGTGGTATGTTGATTATGCCAGTATGTATGAACGAACCTTTGGGAATAGGAATAATAAAAAAAAGCAAAAGGTAACCAAGCTAGTAAGGTGAAAATAAAAGAATGTTTGCAGTACTGAAACATGTTTCACAAAGACATGCAATAATTCGCGTCCTAATTTTGGGGACCTCACTGTGCCTGAGGTAGGCCTAAGAGACACATAGACTTGGAGAAAATTGATGCCAACTTTGCTTCATTTCATTAATGCGAAAATAGGCCAAAACAAATTTTCATTAAATCGACAATAATAATTAAGTCACTAATCGCATCAAGCCTTATTACATCGAAATCTAAGCTATAAAGCAGTAAACAATATTATTTCCTAATCTACTAGGTCCCTGAAGGACCTTCTCCATGCTTGGATCTTTTGACCCCATCAATCAGGTTTCCCAGATCGCGCATATCCAACAGTAAGTAAGCTTTTGCCAGATTTCCTCCTTCATCGCCGTTCATGCCTTGACACTCCGAGAGTCTCTTTCTCATCTTTCCTTCTAGCTTCATCAGTCCTTGTTCCAAGTATTTCGATCTTTCTGCTGACTTAGTGGCAATATCCTTCCATTCCCTTATCTCCTCTATGTTCATTTTGTGCTGCTCCAGATGTTTAGCTTCAGACTCGAACACCCTTTTTCATAGCCTATTGTACTTAACTTCTGCCTTAGCCACTTTATCNTATGTTCTTAGATGCACCTTCGGATCACAGGTACCATCGAACATTTCGAACTTGGGAGGTTTGTAACCCTCCGGCATTTCCACATCCAACTGAATACATAGGTCCTCATAGTTTATACCTTCAATGCCTTTACCACCTTCAACACTCTGGACTCTCCCCGTGAGCTTCTTGAGCTCATCTGCCATATTTCTAATGAGCATATGCTTTTCAGTCGATTCAGGTATGTATAGGGTTTGCTGCAGGGTATGGGGTAAGGTTTCCACATATATTGGGTTTCTGTGATGAGTTCCCGAAACTTGAGTATATGGATGGTCGTTGGTTGAGTTTTGGGGATTAGGAGTAGGTTGCGGTGCATTTTGAAGGGTGTGATAAGTAGTGGTTTGCGGGTATTGAGTTGGATGATGGTGGTGTTGTTGCGGTGTCGGCACTACTGGCGGGTTAAGATTTTGGGGAGGTGCGGGATACTGGTGTGATGCGAGAGGATTTGGTGGTGGATTCTGGTTTCGTGTGTTTTGTTGTGGTGTTTGGTTCTGGGTAGTTGGGTTTTGTTAGTTGATGTCGGGGACATTGAGAGTAAGGGAAAGGTTTGCTAGATTTCAGACATGCTCAAGCTCGCCCTGTAGTTCCAGGATTTTCTGCTCTAAACGTAAGACCAGCTCATTCTACCCCGGAGTACTTCTGCCATCTGAAGTTTTCACATTTTCTGCCACAGTAGCATTGTCTTTCCTGATACTTAAATCATCCATCTTCCCTTTTCCTTTTCTTTTGCCTTTTGGATCGCTAGGTGGAGGAGGAGGTGGAGGACCTCTGGATCTAGTGTGGTATGTTGATTATGCCAGTATGTATGAACGAACCTTTGGGAATAGGAATAATAAAAAAAAAGCAAAAGGTAACCAAGCTAGTAAGGTGAAAATAAAAGAATGTTTGCAGTACTGAAACATGTTTCACAAAGACATGCAATAATTCGCGTCCTAATTTTGGGGACCTCACTGTGCCTGAGGTAGGCCTAAGAGACACATAGACTTGGAGAAAATTGATGCCAACTTTGCTTCATTTCATTAATGCGAAAATAGGCCAAAACAAATTTTCATTAAATCGACAATAATAATTAAGTCACTAATCGCATCAAGCCTTATTACATCGAAATCTAAGCTATAAAGCAGTAAACAATATTATTTCCTAATCTACTAGGTCCCTGAAGGACCTTCTCCATGCTTGGATCTTTTGACCCCATCAATCAGGTTTCCCAGATCGCGCATATCCAACAGTAAGTAAGCTTTTGCCAGATTTCCTCCTTCATCGCCGTTCATGCCTTGACACTCCGAGAGTCTCTTTCTCATCTTTCCTTCTAGCTTCATCAGTCCTTGTTCCAAGTATTTCGATCTTTCTGCTGACTTAGTGGCAATATCCTTCCATTCCCTTATCTCCTCTATGTTCATTTTGTGCTGCTCCAGATGTTTAGCTTCAGACTCGAACACCCTTTTTCATAGCCTATTGTACTTAACTTCTGCCTTAGCCACTTTATCTATGACCCTATCCTTCAGATTGACTCCTGGCTTGGCGTCCCCTACTACGTTGTCTTCCAGCCGTGATAGATAGTAGTACATATGACCAGCGTGATACCTGTCTGGCTTGATAGTTTCTCCTTCCACAATTATCTTTTGGTTCCACATATGTTTCGCCGCAAATTTGAATGAAATGATGTTTCCCTTGAAATCTGCTTTGTACTGGACCATGTTGGAAACCCGAGGTATGACTTGTTTCCTTCCAGCTTATCTCATTACCCTTATAGAAGCGTTAGGATAGATGCCTCACAACCCTATCTATATTAAATGAGTAGTCCCCCTCGACCTGATGATGAACTCACTACTAGGAAACCATTCAAACATCCAATGTACCTGCTCTTCTGTCAGATTGCTGAAGAAACGCACCCAACTTACAGTATTTCCATGCTGTGCAAACTTGTTCATAATAAATGTCATTTTCTTTGGGTGATGGTTGGCTATGTAGTCATTCAGTGGCCTTCGCAGAAGCTCTTGACGGTACTCTCCTCTGTGAAATTATTATAGTAGCCAGACTTATAGTAATAGATTACAACCGTCAAAGTGTCTAAATCCTTGCTTGCACCGACCTAGAGGGCGGTACATCTCAGCTAAAATCATAAGGATGATGGTATAAGTTTTTCCCTCGATGCCATCCATCAAGGTCCTGGCGACCATGGCTAAGTGAGTATGAATCCTTCCTCCTTTTATTGGAAATTTCAATAACCCTAAGAGGCAGATGATGAACATATAAACCCGGCGGTGTACCCAACCCAATGAAGTAACGGCGAGTTCATCATGGTGAAGATGATACGACTTGCTATGACCATAACGCTCGTAAAGAAATTCAAAAGGGATGTATGATTTCTTTAGATAAAGCAGTTCATCATTCTTCATAAAACCCAACATTTTTAGAAAATCACGGGAGTGCGATTCTCTGGTACCAGTTATCCCGGACTATCCCATGACAACTCGGCGAAGCCTCCCATTTCTTCTAAGAGAGGAGTCATTTTTATATTGCCAAATCGGAAAATAACTCTTTTCTCATCCCAGAACATGGTAGCGGCCTCAATCAATTCCCTATTTGGTCGAATGTTTAGCAAGGATGGTAAGTCACCAAGTACTCTCCACACATGATTTTTGTCGCAAGGTGTAAGGTCTTTCCACCAGTCAAGTAGCAAAGGTGGGATGTTTTGGACCATACCGAACCTAGAGATTTTGTGCTTCATTTTCTGCAAATAAACAAAGGTTAGCCCTTTCCCTCTCCAGATTTGACTACTTATGCAACAATGATCAACACGTTGCCACATTTTCTCCAAGTAATGCAAATAATATGATAGTGTCCATGTAAGGCCCCGTAAAATTTCGCAAAGGAAACATAATGTTTCGTGATGCCGAACTAGGCTTACGTGTTGGAGGATTGTATAAAAATAATTTTGCAAAGAAATACGTTTCTACGGTCCATTATGCGACTGCAGAATCACTCTGTGGGCCGCATAATGGCCGCAGAGTGAGGCAGGTATGGGCTGGGTTGGATGCCATTCTGCGATCGACTATGCGAAAGAAGAACTATTCTGCGGTCGCAGAACAGGTCTGCGGGTTGCATAGTGACAGTAAACCCAGATAGATTGTTTTTCTAGTTTTGGGAACCAATTTTGTGATCTCATATGCAACCGCATATCAGTTCTGCGATCACATATGTGACCGCATACTCTGTTCCGGAGCTTCATTTTTGGGTTTTTATAACCCGACCCTACTTCGATTAAATAGATGTAATGGACCATTTTTGAGCTAAAACCTGATATTTTGAGAGTGATATTTTGGGTTGAACAATGTACTGGAAAGTAAAGAAAATATTTGGGCAGACTAAATGCACTTCTACGGCCCACTATGCGGCCGCAGAATCACACCGCGGACCGCATAATGGTCGTAGAGTGAGACAGTCTTTTGGGCCATTTTTTATGGCATTTTCATGGCCCATTATGCGACTGCAAAACCATTTCGCGGGCCGCACTTTGATCGCATATCCATCTTTGAGATTTTTCGAAGGGAGGTTCTGCGGCGCATTATGCGACTGCATACCAGTTTTGCGGTGCATTATGCGACCGCAAAACATGTTTGCGGGCCGCATAATGATCGCATACCGAGTCAGATTTGCCCAGTTCTGGAGGGAAATTATGCGGCCTATTCTGCGGACCGCATAAGCATTATGCGGTTGCGTAAGCGACCACATACCCTATTCTGAAGCTTTATTTTTGGATTTTTATAACCCGACCCTACTTCGTTAAATAGACAATTTATCCCATTTTTGAGCTAAAATCTGATATTTTGAGG
The DNA here is from genome assembly GCA_000715115.1 of Nicotiana otophora. Taxonomy (NCBI): domain Eukaryota; kingdom Viridiplantae; phylum Streptophyta; class Magnoliopsida; order Solanales; family Solanaceae; genus Nicotiana; species Nicotiana otophora. The sequence continues at coordinate 24,981 of AWOL01S0018656.1, forward strand.
GTGAGAGAATGCCCTAGAGTGAGAAAGTGATCTTCAACAATTTGTTCTTTAATTCTTGCTCAAATCTTTGAAGATTAACAAGGCAAACTCACTAGGTTTTCATCCTAGATGTAAGATTCTACACCCTAGCCCTTAATTTCAAAATTTATCTACGAATGGGTAATTAGCAAGACAATTCTTGAGTATGGGGGTTGTTTATTTTGCATCCATGTGTTATCAAAGGGTATAGGAAGATTGTGAGCTAAAAATGGTAAAGAGTGGGTTGTGAGATGATGGAATCCTCCGTAAGAGGACCTTAAAACCTTAATACACACCTAGTGTTTGATAAAATGCTCAAATGAGCTAGAACAATGATCATCTTCCTAATATTTTGTTCAATTTGTTATATTTCTAAAATAGATTGAAGTTTCTAAGAATTCCAGAATATTTTAGACTTTAAGGAAGCTCAATTGAGGTATGTTGACTAAACTCTTCTTTAAGAATTGGAACCCCAATATACTTGTAAGTTCCAAGATATTTATTACAAGTTGCGTATTCAGAATAAGTTTTGTGACAAAGATATATGTTTAATTTGTGTTTCAAATACTCTCCTGATATTGTATTATAAATTGAGGATGTGTTCCAAACTATGGATTGTGTATCTACGTGTTATAATTCCAAGTCGTGATTTATGTGAAAAACTATTATGCCAAATTGTGTAAAGATTATGATTGGGGATACACCTCCACCAGCATATATTGGGGTGAGGCGGCAGGGACCCTTTGTGTATGATTTTGGTATTCTTGTTGCACCACCACCCACATATATATATTGGGGTGAGGCGTCATGGCCGTTTTGTGTTGGTATTGGTATCGTTGAGAAATTTTGACCCGCATACATTGGGGTGAGGCGGTGGAGCCTCTTTGGGTGGAAATGGTTACAGAGGATCTAATCTCGAATTCTATAAATGCTTTGGTTCTGTGGAGGATATTGACCAGTGATAGCAGTGCTCATTCTTCCCAGCTGACATTGTGTATCTCCCAGCTGACGTTGTGCACAACACCTTGGTGAGCCCCATCCCATTCCGGGGTTGTGCATCTTTTGTTTCATATGTGTTATCGTGTTTTGACGTATATCCAGAGCCTTGTTACCGGCACTATCATTGTACTCTTTAGTATCTTTAGAGGCTCCGTAGACTAAGTGTGGATTGTGTATGGGTGTTGGGAATGTTAAACAAGTTGTGTAGTGATCAAATCACTTATTCCACTTTGAACCATGAAGGGGTATGTGTGTGTGTTTTGAGACTTATTAGTGGAGTAACTAATAGTAATGAATTGGTAGACATGATCACCTTATTGTCTAATTAACGAAAATATGTGTTATCCTTATTCAAGGATGAGTTTGGGTAGAAGCAAATCTAATAGGCTTGCTCGGACGGGTTCACTCAGTTGAGCGTCAGTCGCTCCCCGAGTTTGGGGCATGACAGTCCATTGGAATTGTTGAAATCCCGTCGGACTTTGGACAAGGTTCATCTTAGCCGTTCGTTATTGTAATAATGCTGTACTAGATTTAGCGTTATGCATGTACATTTCAAATTGGAGTAGGGTTTCTAGAATGGTCTAGGCTGGTACTCCCAAGTGGACAACTTGAGAGGGAAAGGCACAGGACCTTCTATTGCACCGCCGATCGACTAGTCTACCGCAAATAAGCCTTTCCAATTTTTAAAAAGTGATCTCGGAAAGCGTGGAGACTCATCAAGCGCCGCTATGTTGATAATTGGCATGAGTAGATTATGATGTGGAGCATGATTTATGCAGAAATAATAATACATTGCCAAGTATTTGCATAATAAAAGTACGTAAAAGCAATAAATAAAATAGCAAAAGTGAACATGAAAAGAAAAGAAAAGAAAGACAAAAGAGAGTAGTCAGTTTAACTCATGAAAAGAGTGCGAGAACACCATGAAGCAGGCAGGAAAATAGGGATGTGTTCCAAACTATGGATTGTGTATCTATGTGTTATGATTTCAACTCATGATTTATGTGGAAAACTATTATGCCAAATTGTGTAGAGATTATGATTAGGGTTACACCTCCACCAGCATATATTGGGGTGAGGTGGTAGGGCCCCTTTGTGTATGATTTTGGTATTCTTGTTGCACCAACCCCCACATATATATATTGTTGTGAGGCGGCATGGCCGCTTTGTGTTGGTATTCGTATCGTTGAGAAATTTCCACCCGCATACATTGAGGTGAGGCGGCAGAGCCGCTTTGGGTGGAAATGGTTATAGAGGATCTAATATCGAATTCTATAAATGTTTTGGTTCTGCGGAGGATATTGACCAGTGATAGCAGTGCTCATTCTTCCCAACTGACATTGTGTATCTCCCAGATGACGTTGTGCACAACCCCTTGGTGAGCCCCATCTCATTTCGGGGTTGTGCATCTTTTGTTTAGTATGTTTTATCGTGTTTTGAGGTATATCCAGGGCCTTGTTACCGGCACTATCATTGTACTCTTTGTTATCTTTAGAGGCTTCGTAGACTAAATGTGGGTTGTGTACGGGTGTTGGGAATGTTAAACAAGTTGTGTTGTGATCAAATCACTTATTCCACTTTGAACCATGAAGGGGGGGGTGTGTTTTGAGACTTATTAGTGGAGTAACTAATGGTAATGAATTGGTAGACATGATCACCTTATTTTCTAATTAACGAAAATATGTGTTATCCTTATTCAAAGATGAGTTTGGGTAGAAGAAAATCTAATAGGCTTGCTCGGCCAGGTTCACTCAGTTGAGCGCCGGTCGCACTCCCCGAGTTTGGGGCATGACAGTCCATTGGAATTGTGGAAATCCAGTCGGACATTGGACAAGGTTCATCTTAGCGGGTTGTTATTTTAATAACATTTCAACCCGTACTAGGTTTAGAGTTATGCATGTACATTTCAAATTGGAGTAGGGTTTCTTGAATGGTCTAGGCTGGTACTCCCAAGTGGACAACTTGAGAGGGAAAGGCACAAGACCTTCTATTGCACCGCTGATCGACTAGTCTACCGCAACTAAGCCTTTCCAATTTTAAAAAAGTGATCTCGGAAAGCATGGACACTCATCAAGCGCCGCTATGTTGATAATTGGCACGGGTGGATTATGATGTGGAGCTTGATTTATGCAGAAATAATAACACATTGCCAAGTATTTGCATAAAAAAGTACGTAAAAGCAGTAAATAAAATAGAAAAAGTGAACATGAAAAGAAAAGAAAAGAAATACAAAAGAGAGAAGTCAGTTTAACTCATGAAAACAGTGCGAGAACGTAATGAAGCAGGTAGGAAAATAGGGATGTGTTCCAAACTATGGATTGTGTATCTACGTGTTATGATTCCAACTCGTGATTTATGTGAAAAACTATTATGCGAAATTGTGTAGAGATTATGATTGGGGTTACACCTCCACCAGCATATATTGGGGTAATGCGGTAGGGCACTGTTGTGTATGATTTTGGTATTCTTGTTGCACCAACCCCCACATATATATATTGTTGTGAGGCGGCATGGCCGCTTTGTGTTGGTATTCGTATCGTTGAGAAATTTCCACCCGCATACATTGAGGTGAGGCGGCAGAGCCGCTTTGGGTGGAAATGGTTATAGAGGATCTAATATCGAATTCTATAAATGTTTTGGTTCTGCGGAGGATATTGACCAGTGATAGCAGTGCTCATTCTTCCCAACTGACATTGTGTATCTCCCAGATGACGTTGTGCACAACCCCTTGGTGAGCCCCATCTCATTTCGGGGTTGTGCATCTTTTGTTTAGTATGTTTTATCGTGTTTTGAGGTATATCCAGGGCCTTGTTACCGGCACTATCATTGTACTCTTTGTTATCTTTAGAGGCTTCGTAGACTAAATGTGGGTTGTGTACGGGTGTTGGGAATGTTAAACAAGTTGTGTTGTGATCAAATCACTTATTCCACTTTGAACCATGAAGGGGGGGGTGTGTTTTGAGACTTATTAGTGGAGTAACTAATGGTAATGAATTGGTAGACATGATCACCTTATTTTCTAATTAACGAAAATATGTGTTATCCTTATTCAAAGATGAGTTTGGGTAGAAGAAAATCTAATAGGCTTGCTCGGCCAGGTTCACTCAGTTGAGCGCCGGTCGCACTCCCCGAGTTTGGGGCATGACAGTCCATTGGAATTGTGGAAATCCAGTCGGACATTGGACAAGGTTCATCTTAGCGGGTTGTTATTTTAATAACATTTCAACCCGTACTAGGTTTAGAGTTATGCATGTACATTTCAAATTGGAGTAGGGTTTCTTGAATGGTCTAGGCTGGTACTCCCAAGTGGACAACTTGAGAGGGAAAGGCACAAGACCTTCTATTGCACCGCTGATCGACTAGTCTACCGCAACTAAGCCTTTCCAATTTTAAAAAAGTGATCTCGGAAAGCATGGACACTCATCAAGCGCCGCTATGTTGATAATTGGCACGGGTGGATTATGATGTGGAGCTTGATTTATGCAGAAATAATAACACATTGCCAAGTATTTGCATAAAAAAGTACGTAAAAGCAGTAAATAAAATAGAAAAAGTGAACATGAAAAGAAAAGAAAAGAAATACAAAAGAGAGAAGTCAGTTTAACTCATGAAAACAGTGCGAGAACGTAATGAAGCAGGTAGGAAAATAGGGATGTGTTCCAAACTATGGATTGTGTATCTACGTGTTATGATTCCAACTCGTGATTTATGTGAAAAACTATTATGCGAAATTGTGTAGAGATTATGATTGGGGTTACACCTCCACCA
>AWOL01S0018657.1:4274-22950 GCA_000715115.1 Nicotiana otophora
ACGCGCAGATGCGCCCAACATTCCACTTCTGCGGCTCCCTCTTCTAGTCCAAAATTCACTTCTACGACCCAAATGCTTCATCTACGGGCTCGCATTTGCGACCAGCCCTCCGCAGATGCGGACACACTAGAATCTCTGCCATCAACCTTAACCAAAATGATCTGAAATGATCTGAACCTCGTCCGAAACTCATCTGAGCCACTCGGGATCCCTTCAGATTATACCAACAAGTCCTATAACATAACACGACCCACTCGAGGCCTCAAATCACATCAACTAATGTCGTAATTGCGAACCACACCTCGAATCAAACTCATAATTTTTCAAGTCTTCCAATTTTCAAAACTCGTGCTGAAACATATCAAATCAACCTGGAATGAACCCAAAATTTGCACGCAAGTCCCAAATGAAATAACGAAGCTATTCCAAGGCTGTAATTTCAAACGGATATCGATAACATAAAAGTCTACTTCAAGTCAAACTTAGGAGTTTCTAAAACTTTCGAAATGCCAACTTTCCATAATTAGCGCCGAAAATGCTCCCTGACCACCCGATACTCAACCCGGACATACGTTCAAGTCTGAAATCATCATACGAACCTATTTGGAACATTTTTAAATCCTGATTCCGGGATCGTTTACTCAAAAGTCAAACCTTGGTTAACTCTTCCAACTTAAAGCTTCCGAATTGATAATTTTCCTTCTGAAACAACTCTGAACTTCTCAAATTCAATTCCGACGACACGTACAAATCATAATACATGAAGTGAAGCTATTCAAGGTCTCAAACCGCCGAACGATGCGCTAGAGCTCAAAACGATCGGTCGGGTCGTTACACTTCAAGTTAGATTTTGATAGAGCACCCTCTAAGTCCCCTAATAGACTCATAAAATTTCAAGAATCGTCTTTAATGTCTTGAATTTAGGGTTTAATTCAAATTTTGAATGTTAAAATTTTAGTGTCTACAAATACCCCCTACTGACGAGTGTATGGTGTTAGCATATTTTAACTCGTATTCTGTCAGATAATATTATAGTAAGATATCGATCTCACATAAATTGAAAAATTTGAGTGCGATAAGCTTCATCACTTTCCAAGAGAATGACAGATTGATGATTAAAGAGAATAGATTTTAATTATTATCAAAAACCTGGCAACAAGAGTGGTATGTGACAAGACTTTGAATTAATTAGCTGGAAATAGTAACTTCACTTGTTCCTTCCTTTAGATAAAACTCCTTTTATAAAGCTCACTTGAATTAAATAATTCTTTCAAATATAATATATTCTATATTATAATTTACAAACTATATACCCTTCGGATATATAAATTATAAATCATAACATGATTGGGGATAATATACTTGCTATGATTGTTATATTAAATATGACTCTTTTCAAATATCAAATTTACTATAACATATTATATCATTTTTCTTATCACGAATAAATATTAATATAATAAATAACATAAATGAATAAATTAAATTAAGAGAAAATATCTGTTTAAATCTCAAAGGAAGTGACAAGATCCATCTTAATTCCAACTATAGAGAAAAATTAGTTCATCTTGTAATAATTAAACAGATGGTAAAGAGATAGTCTAACATTAAACATAATTACTTCAATAAATAATTAAAAGATAAGGCAAGTAATTATTATGGATAACTTCATTAATAAAATGCCTCCAGATGCACTAATCTTTTAATATCTTAAAATAATAAGTCTTACAACAGAACTTTTCCTAAAGAGGAAAAGTTTTTTAACTTCCCACGTGAATATGTTGCAAGACTTAACAATAGGAAACACTTGAAATAGAAATTTCCCATTAAAGAAATATTCCTATTATTCCCATGTGAAGTCACAGTACACATACATCACAATTCTTATAATTTGAAGCAGTTCTAATATTCACTCTTCTCACCACGCAACAAGCCAATAAGATGGCTGATCCAGGCTCAATCCACACTCAACAATGAGTGAAAATAATCGTTGGAAGCCCAATTATGAGTTGATTTCCTCACGGAGTTAGATATGGNAGATGGCTGATCCAGGCCCAATTCACACTCAACAATGAGTGAAAACAATCGTTGGAAGCCCAATTATGAGTTGATTTCCTCACGGAGTTAAATATGGACGTTAGGGTGCACTTGATGAGCGTAAATAAAATAGTTCAATTATACTTCCAAACAAAAAAGTTTTGTAATTTACTTCTACAATCTATACTAGCAATGATTAACTAGAGAAAAGAAACTAAAGATTGAACAATTGTTTTTGTTATTTTTAAAATGGGTAAAAAGCCTAGAGATGTAACATTCACCTAGGTGTTAGCTTAATGGGTTAATTACGATAATGCTTGTTTTAGTGATCTAGGTATATTATAACTCTCAACTCTAAGTTACTCACTTAATACCTCTAGGTCATAGAGTGATTTGTCCCAAATTGGTTTTCTTAAGCCCAACCGGGTATCAAGTCAAATAGTTGATATGAGCTCAAGTCTGATTTTCCCTATCTCTGGTTCAAACACTTTAATTAGGCTAGCCAAAACCTTAACTAGCTCAATATCTTGTTAGCCAAGTTTTCCTAGACTAGGACCTTCTTTCTCAAGTAAGAACCAAGTCAAAAAAACTTGAATCAATGTTTACAACATTAATTCTAAAACTAATGCATGAACAAGGTTAAATAACAAATATCCAATCATACACAAGCATTAGATTAGTTACCCATAATGTTTACATTGGGTCATAACCTTAGAGAATATCTAGCTACTCATAATAGAAATGGAAGAAAATAAAGAAGAAACAATAATTAAAGTCATAATACAAAATTAAAATGATAAACTAATGTATTTTAACCCAAATTGGTCACAAATTACCAAAACTAGTAAACTACAACGGCTACAACTCAAAAATAAAACTTGCCCTAAAAGTGTTTTTCATCTATTTATAGTGACCCAAAATTCGCTGACAAAAATGCCCTTCGGGAGGTTCAGCGGCCGCACAATTTCATGTGTGGTCAGCACTTTACTTGGTTCTGCACGTTGAGGAATGCAGCTGTCACGACCCAAAATCCACTATAGGTCGTGATGGTGCCCAACGTCGTCGTTAGGCAAGCCAACGGTGCACCATCTAAATAACTATTCGTTTTATTACTTTGTGTAACGACCTGGTCAGTCGTACCGAGAGTTATAGCCCCGTTTTCCCCATTTCTGTTTCTTTATGTGTTGTTTAGTTGCGTTGAATTGCATCGAATTGGTAGGTTTGGGTTCTGAGTAGTTTTGGAGTGAAAAGAATACTTAGTCTCTTAGTTAGAAAGTTAAGTTAGAAAAGTCAACCGGAAGTTGACTTATGAATAAAAGAATTCAGATGTGGATTTTTATGATTTGGTTAGCTTCGTTGGGTGATTTTAAACTTAGGAGTGTGTTCGGAATGCAAATTGGAGGTCCGTGGTAGAATTAGGCTTGAATTGGCGAAAGTTAAAAATTTGGCGATTTTGGCCGGCAGTGGAAAAATTAGGTATCGGGGTCGAATGGAATTCCGGAAGTTGAAGTAGGTTCATAGTGTCATTTGTGACGTGTGTACAAAATTTGAGGTCATTCGGACGTGGTTTGATAGGTTTCGGCGTCGTTGGCGAATTTTGAAAGTCTAGAAGTTCTTAGACTTGAATCCGGGGTTGATTTGGTGTTTTGGTATTGTTTTGGGTGTTCCGGAGGTTCGACTAAGTTCGGGTAGTGATATATGACTTGTGGGAATTATTGGTTGAGGTCTCGAGGGGCTCGGGAGGATTTCAGATGGTTAACGAGAAGTTTGGAAGTTGGGAAATGCAGCTGGAAGCTGCTGATGTAAGGCTAATGGTGTGGCCGCACCTGCTGATGGGCAGCCGTAGGTGCGATGATCGCAGGTGCGGATGGTATGTCGTAGATGCGAAAAATGGAGGCCTGTCATTGAGCGCAGGCACGGAAGAGAGGATCGCACCTGCGAACCCGCAGGTGCGAAGGGGCAACCGCAAGTGCGAAGCTTGGCATTTAAGTGCCTTTCGCAGATGCGCACTTGGGACCGCAGATACGGAAGCGCAGATGCGCATATGGGGTCGCAGGTGCGGAACCCCTTGGCAGAACCTATATATATCACACTTCGCGAATTTTTGCCCTTTTTCCTCCATTGTTGAACGAGTTTTTGAGCTAGGGCAGTGTTTTTCAAGGGATAATCACGAAACATCAGTGAAGTAAGTCGCTTGGGTTTAATTACACCCGTTTATGATGTTTTTTCACTTATTAGCCATGAAATTAGTAGGGGTTTAGGGTGCAATTGAGGGAGTTAGGGTTTGAGTTTTGGAGAGTTTTAAGTGAGGATTAGAGAGAACAAATGGAGTCCGATTTTGACGAATTTTATATGGTTAGACTCGGGAGAGGACGGGGTTTAATATTCTGCCATTTTGACTAGTTTCGAGACGTGGGCTTGGGGGCCGGGTTTTGGCCAATTTCGGAATTTTGGCCTATTTATGTAGTTTTTATTGTGGAGTTTAATTCTTTAGCCTATGTTGATAGTAGTATTCTGATTTTGGTTAGATTCGGAGCTTTTGGAGACCGAGTCCAGAGACGAGGGCATCCCGGAGTAGGAGTTTACGCTGTTAAGGTAAATAACAGTTTTAACTCTGGCTTTAAGGGTATAAACCCAGAGATTTGACATCACATGATTGTTTGGAAGTGATTTTCACGCTAGGTGACGGGCGTGTGGGTGTGCACCACAAGGGATTGAGACTTGGTCCGTCCCGTGAGGTTGTGAGGCCTAATGGCTATTATCTGTGGTTATGTGTTTATTTGTTGTTGAACTTGTTTGCCTTCATGTTAAAGATCATGATTAGGCTTTATTCATGCTCACATTATTTGCACTCAGTCATCGATATTATTGTACATGTTTACCTCAGTCCCTACTATTTTGCTGATATGCTGTGATACTTGACGTGGACTGTGTTTCCTTTATTTGTTGATGATGGTGAGGCTAGAGAGGTACATGACTGAGTGAGGACGATGGCCTGTTGTGAGGTATTTGATTGAGGCACGTGAGTTATATGTGCAGCACATAAGTTGTCCGTGCGGATCCAGGTATTGATACCATAGCGTGTGAGTTGTCCGTGCGGATCCAAGGATTGATATTATGGCACGTGAGTTGTCCGTGATTAGCGCTTGGGCTTTGGGATCCCCTCCGGAGTCTGTACACATCCCCAGTGAGCGCAAGTACCTATTGAGTGTTGAGTGTATTGAGTGTTGGGTGCTGACTGATGGAGTGACATTGCTGCGAGGTTGCATTTACTTTTGTTGTTGATGCATTTACCTGTTTATTTCTTTGTGGCATTTGTTGGTTTTATGGAATTTACCTGTTTATTCATGTTTATTGTAAATTGTGAAAATAAATAATTGGACTGTTTTGCTTAGCTCGTCACTACTACTCAGTTCCTTAGTTATTTCTGTTACTACTGAGTTGGTTGTACTCATGCTACACCTTGCACTTCATGTGCAGATCTAGGTGTGTTTGATTACGAAGGTCGTTGAGTCCGGGAGAATCGAGTACCGGAGACTACGAGGTAGCTGCCAGCGTCCGCAGGGCCTTGTCTCTCCTCCTATATATTTCTTTGTGTCTTGTATTGATACTTAGACACTGGTTCTATTAGTTTGATTATCTAGATGCTCATGACTTAGTGACACCCCGATGTTTGGGGCTCGTTTCCGTATTTTCTATAATTATATTTAGAGTTGATTTAGTTTATGAAAAATTTAAATGTTGGAAATTTTTATGAAATTCTTATAATCAATTTAGTAGTAATATTTTGGGAAATAGGCTTGCCTTGTAACACGATAGGCGCCATCACGACCATGGTTAAATTTTGGGCCGTGACACTTTGAAACCCTAAGTTTTATTAAGTAAAGGAATTTACGCATTGGAAATCATAGGTGTTGCACCCTATTTTGCACTAGTCAAAACAAGATTCAACTTGTGGTTTCTCTGTTGTTGATGAAAGAGAGTCACCAACTAATATTTAAATGTATACTAGGGTACCTGTTTAATTACTAAAGGTTATATTCTTTATTAGTCTGCTAACCGGTGAGATTATGGGTAAGGGTTCTTGCTCTTCTGAGGGGAAGGTGTTAGGCACCCCATAAAATTTACCCGAGGTAGCTCCATAGGACTTAGACTGGATTTAGGACTAATTGTTTGTACTATGCCTTAACAAAGAGTATAACTTACCATATATTAGGGCATAATATCTATAAGGGAAGACTATGGTTTAAAGATGATGGATTTAAAGAAAAGCCTTTAGGAAAATAGTGTTAGTATATATAAACTTGAAAAGAACTTTGAAGGATGGAACATTTGTCATGAAAGTGTTTAAAAAGAATGTAAGTTAATGCATTTTATTTCCTAAAGTATAGAAGTTCATATTATTCTAATGTGGTGAGAGTGTTATGAAAATGATCCTAAGATGTACCTTGGTTTTAAAAAGCCTTTGTTTTTTAGGCATCGGTACTTACATCTTTTCTAAATACCTGATTCCCTTTTAGAAAAATTAAATTCACATCTTAGTTCTGATTTTTCCTTTTGAAAGAGGGACTTCCACCTTTGTTATGCCTATGGGATTCAAAAATCTATAAGAAAAGAGTTAGCAAAGGATAATAAATTAATAATAGCTCACGATTTGCGGATATAGAATTAGTTGCTAACTAATGCCTCTTTTAATCCTAGATTCTTTAAGGGTTACCTAAGTTATTTTATGTGAGTTAGAAGATAAATAAAGCATTCAATCCAATATATAACTGTCATATACATGTGAGATAAAACAATATGAACACAGTAAAGAGTAACGACATAGTGAAACTGTAAAAATAACGAACGCAGTAAATAAAAGAGCGAAGGGAAAGAAAGGACTCTGAGGGTTTGGGCCTCAAAGAGGCAGGCCCAACAGTAATAGGGACGAGCGACAACTAACTCTGAGCCTTCTGAGACATAGCAGAGCTGGAGTTGGGCCTGAGTTCTTAAAGATCTCAGGAGGCCCAAATCATTGTACATGTTCAAAACAGAAAGAAAGGGTCATTAGAATAACAGTACTATATTCATATCCATATATATGAAATTCGCAAGTAAAGAATAAAAGAAAAGATCACTGACAATATTTAAATACCAAGGAAGTCATACTAATGTGGAGGTTATGTATAGTAAATGAACCCACATTGAACACCTTTCATTGTCATTAAACACCAAACCCAAAGAGAGTAATAAGTATCAATGAATTAAAGGCTAAGGAGAGAATTCTACTAAAGGCCAATGCCCCCTTTGAATCCCCTGATACTTCAAAGTTCCCAAGGGTCTCTACGCCCAGGGCAATACTTGTGCCGGGGAGAGAAGCCCAACCTAGAGTTAAACTCTCCTCCCAAATATCTCTAACCACTAGCAACTCATTCTTCCCTATAGATTTGAATGTCAATGAGGCTCTTTCAATATAAACCAACTACTATGACATTTTCTACCACAGAGGCATACTTTTTCTTAACAGAATAACATAGTAAAGCACATAGAGATAGTTTGTTCTTCATGACTATACTTCCAGTATTAAGTAAATGAAATACATATTAAACATGTTTAAACATTAAATTTCTAAGCACATATAGCAACATGAAAACTGATACTATTGTTGCTAAAGAGTCAAACAACTAGAGTCATACATCTCACAGATAGATAAAGCACATAGTTTAAAGATATACTAACAAATGCTATTGTCTTAATGGATTGATCATAGATTAGTTCAACACCAGATATTATCATGAGCATACACATAGGTTAATAACACTACTTAAATCTTTTGAAATTCCTAGTAAAGATTCAGACAATGATATATGCAAGTTATTGCACTTAATTAGTAACAATAGAAGGTTTCTCATATACCAGATTCAATCCAGAATAACAGGGGAAAAGGAGGCCTGAGTATAGTTTCAAAACAGGGTTCAAAGTATGAAATCATGAGGGATAAACAAAGATTTATACCAAACTTCTACACATACAGAGACTTTAATCAAAGTTATGATCTCATAAGATATGATGAGTCTCAAACATTACAAAATAAGATTATCAGTGTCATTAAGGGGTTTAAGAATAGAGGAAACATCATAATAAGCAGACTTGAATCAGTTGTACAGACTAGGGTTAATAACTAGACATGGTGGAGCTGTATTCAAATTACAGAAAACAGTTAGCATTCAACCACAACAGACACAACTACAATCTAACACGTAAGAGGTAGGCTGATCATGACAAAGTACTACTGATGTTCACAGAAAGTTCATCTTAGTAGGACTGTCTACAACTAACAGTTAGACATAGATGTAAAGCATTCATAGAGAGAACTCAAAGATTACTTAAGGATTAACAAGCATTTATGTAAAGGATNACTAATATTTAAATGTATACTAGGGTACCTGTTTAATTACTAAAGGTTATATTCTTTATTAGTCTGCTAACCGGTGAGATTATGGGTAAGGGTTCTTGCTCTTCTGAGGGGAAGGTGTTAGGCACCCCATAAAATTTACCCGAGGTAGCTCCATAGGACTTAGACTGGATTTAGGACTAATTGTTTGTACTATGCCTTAACAAAGAGTATAACTTACCATATATTAGGGCATAATATCTATAAGGGAAGACTATGGTTTAAAGATGATGGATTTAAAGAAAAGCCTTTAGGAAAATAGTGTTAGTATATATAAACTTGAAAAGAACTTTGAAGGATGGAACATTTGTCATGAAAGTGTTTAAAAAGAATGTAAGTTAATGCATTTTATTTCCTAAAGTATAGAAGTTCATATTATTCTAATGTGGTGAGAGTGTTATGAAAATGATCCTAAGATGTACCTTGGTTTTAAAAAGCCTTTGTTTTTTAGGCATCGGTACTTACATCTTTTCTAAATACCTGATTCCCTTTTAGAAAAATTAAATTCACATCTTAGTTCTGATTTTTCCTTTTGAAAGAGGGACTTCCACCTTTGTTATGCCTATGGGATTCAAAAATCTATAAGAAAAGAGTTAGCAAAGGATAATAAATTAATAATAGCTCACGATTTGCGGATATAGAATTAGTTGCTAACTAATGCCTCTTTTAATCCTAGATTCTTTAAGGGTTACCTAAGTTATTTTATGTGAGTTAGAAGATAAATAAAGCATTCAATCCAATATATAACTGTCATATACATGTGAGATAAAACAATATGAACACAGTAAAGAGTAACGACATAGTGAAACTGTAAAAATAACGAACGCAGTAAATAAAAGAGCGAAGGGAAAGAAAGGACTCTGAGGGTTTGGGCCTCAAAGAGGCAGGCCCAACAGTAATAGGGACGAGCGACAACTAACTCTGAGCCTTCTGAGACATAGCAGAGCTGGAGTTGGGCCTGAGTTCTTAAAGATCTCAGGAGGCCCAAATCATTGTACATGTTCAAAACAGAAAGAAAGGGTCATTAGAATAACAGTACTATATTCATATCCATATATATGAAATTCGCAAGTAAAGAATAAAAGAAAAGATCACTGACAATATTTAAATACCAAGGAAGTCATACTAATGTGGAGGTTATGTATAGTAAATGAACCCACATTGAACACCTTTCATTGTCATTAAACACCAAACCCAAAGAGAGTAATAAGTATCAATGAATTAAAGGCTAAGGAGAGAATTCTACTAAAGGCCAATGCCCCCTTTGAATCCCCTGATACTTCAAAGTTCCCAAGGGTCTCTACGCCCAGGGCAATACTTGTGCCGGGGAGAGAAGCCCAACCTAGAGTTAAACTCTCCTCCCAAATATCTCTAACCACTAGCAACTCATTCTTCCCTATAGATTTGAATGTCAATGAGGCTCTTTCAATATAAACCAACTACTATGACATTTTCTACCACAGAGGCATACTTTTTCTTAACAGAATAACATAGTAAAGCACATAGAGATAGTTTGTTCTTCATGACTATACTTCCAGTATTAAGTAAATGAAATACATATTAAACATGTTTAAACATTAAATTTCTAAGCACATATAGCAACATGAAAACTGATACTATTGTTGCTAAAGAGTCAAACAACTAGAGTCATACATCTCACAGATAGATAAAGCACATAGTTTAAAGATATACTAACAAATGCTATTGTCTTAATGGATTGATCATAGATTAGTTCAACACCAGATATTATCATGAGCATACACATAGGTTAATAACACTACTTAAATCTTTTGAAATTCCTAGTAAAGATTCAGACAATGATATATGCAAGTTATTGCACTTAATTAGTAACAATAGAAGGTTTCTCATATACCAGATTCAATCCAGAATAACAGGGGAAAAGGAGGCCTGAGTATAGTTTCAAAACAGGGTTCAAAGTATGAAATCATGAGGGATAAACAAAGATTTATACCAAACTTCTACACATACAGAGACTTTAATCAAAGTTATGATCTCATAAGATATGATGAGTCTCAAACATTACAAAATAAGATTATCAGTGTCATTAAGGGGTTTAAGAATAGAGGAAACATCATAATAAGCAGACTTGAATCAGTTGTACAGACTAGGGTTAATAACTAGACATGGTGGAGCTGTATTCAAATTACAGAAAACA
Organism: Nicotiana otophora; assembly: GCA_000715115.1. Classification (NCBI taxonomy): domain Eukaryota; kingdom Viridiplantae; phylum Streptophyta; class Magnoliopsida; order Solanales; family Solanaceae; genus Nicotiana; species Nicotiana otophora. The sequence goes on from AWOL01S0018657.1 coordinate 14,924, forward strand.
GTTAGCATTCAACCACAACAGACACAACTACAATCTAACACGTAAGAGGTAGGCTGATCATGACAAAGTACTACTGATGTTCACAGAAAGTTCATCTTAGTAGGACTGTCTACAACTAACAGTTAGACATAGATGTAAAGCATTCATAGAGAGAACTCAAAGATTACTTAAGGATTAACAAGCATTTATGTAAAGGATAAAAAATATTTTGGATACTCAGACTTCATAAGCTATAACCAAGTGATGCAGGGGTACCCTATATACCTTTATGTATATCCTAGCTAGAATCATTTAACAGCAAACCCAAGTATAGAATGACATCACTCAAAAGAATATGGCATGATAAACATACAAACTATGACAGCAACCCTAAGTATAGAATAACAGAATTCAAAAGAAAACAACATGATAAACATGAAGATTATAAAAGAACATTAGGGTAAAGTCTGAAGTCTAGGTAGATATGAGAAATCATTAAGGCAAGCTAAGAAACTTAATCACATAGGTTGTTCAATATAGAGATTGAAGTCATTAAAGTCACACAACTACTTAATCAATATTAGATAAATACAACAGCTTATCACAGATCATCAACAAGTCATGGCGAACCAAAATAAATAATTATAGAACAATAACAAACATTATATACGAAGTAATTAACAGGAAAACAGTAGCACGTTCATGATTTTCAAATGAAACAATTAAAAGAGAAAGGATGGAGGTGTACTGACCTTCTCTTGAGCAGCAAACCAAACAAAATACTCTTTTCTAGCCGTATAGAATCGAGAACTCACCCCAACCAGTGTAATACTCAGAATCAGAAAGAAATCAGAAGCTAGTCGGAATCCTAGCTTAATTTACTACCCAAGACTAAAATCGATATTTGCTAAGTGATTTTGTGATAACTTTGTTGTATCTTTTCTGTGTGTTAGGTGTGTTAGCTCTGTATTTTGAAGATGTTAGGTCTGGTAGGTAAGAATATTAAAAGCCCCTATTTATAGTGGATGTGAAGCATTAGAGTTCAGATTCAAATCGATAGTGGAGAGTGACGAAGGAAGGGTGATGCAAGCACAATCGAGTAAAAATCTTAGAGAGATAGAGGGAAGTGAGTATCAATTTTACCTGAGTATGAGAGATATGAGAGACGAATGTTGAAACATGAGAGGCTATCGGTCAGAACCCTAATACCCAGAGGTCATTGCATTTGACCTCTGTGTGTCGAATATCAATGACGAAGCCAGCTAGCGTCTCATGCTTGCTTCGATTAGTAAGGATGAAGGAAGAAGTCTGGCGAGTTGAAGCTTCACCTTTTGGTCTGACTTCTTCGATTAGGGCTTTTGAAATCAAATGGTAAAAATGGAAAGAGTGACGAGATCGGAAATACAAGACCAAAATGAATGACCATGCATGCCATGGATTTGAAAGGTCAATGGCGATTTGAGGTTTCATTTTTGGGGTTAGGGTTCAGATTTGGGGGATTTGAATATTTGATGATGAGAGAGGAAACATTCAGCGAGAATAATGAATAGAGAAAGCAAAGAGGAGGATTCCCTGGGTAAATTCATGACCTTGCACGAATTTGTGCATGGTCTGGTGATTGATTTGGGCTGTGAGGTTGAGAGAAAAGAATATTTGTATATCTATAAGATTAGTACGTTTCTTATAAAAACAGAAAGTGGAGTTGGGAACTTTCTATGAATCTACATGTTAGAAGAAGAAGAGGTTTTGGAAATTAAAAGAGTAAACAATAGATATTTTGACACATCACTCTAACATGTAGCCATATAAAGTTCAAATGTGTAGTAGATGTCACTTTCTCTAAATCAAAAAAGACGGCTGGAAATCAGTAATATGAAACCTTCCTTAAAAACCAAAAGAGCTATACATGTTAACTGAACTGTGTTCTTATAGCATTAAATATGACTTCTAGTACTGTAAAATATTGCACCAACAGTTTATGACAGTAACAGAAGAATAATCTACTGTTCATAAAGGAAAAATATGAACAGTAGCTATCGATCAGCTGGGCAAAATGACAGATGAATTAGGGTTGGGAGATGAGACCAGGCGGCCTCTGGGTTAAAGTGGGGGGAAAAGACCTGGGCCGTTGGATTATAGAATTTTGGCAGTGGAGATGAGATCTCTGGGTGGGTGTTTAAAAATCAAAAGAAAATCAAAGATTAAATGTGAGCCGTCGATCAGATGGACCAACGGTTCAGATGTATGTGTGTGTTTTTGTGAGTGATAAGGACAGGTGACGTGTCACGATCTCATTGGTTCAATACGAATAGCATGGATTGCCAAAGTGGAGAGGAGGTGTGTGTGTGTATTTGGACTGGGTCATTTTTGGATATGGGCTGATGTATTGGGCTAGAATGAATTTAGGAAATAACCACTTTGTATTTGATTGAGGAATTGCAATTGTAGCCTTTTAGTTTTTTTAACCCATTTAAAATAAATTTAATTAAACTTAATAAATTTCCAATAAAATGTAGTAAAATTATAATTATCAAATACACTACTAACTATTGTGATTATTTATTTATAAAATGCTTTGTTTTCTAAATTACAGCACTAATTTTGAATTATCAACATAGTAATCTAATTAAAATTTTGAGAAGTAATTCGTAAATTAATTATAAAACCTCTATGGTGTATTTTAAAAATAGTTTAATAGTAGTATATTTTTAATTACATAATACTACTGCTAGATTATTAGTTTCAAAGCTAATACTTAATTAATTTATAAAAATAGGTATTTATTGATAGAACAATTCTTTCAAAATATTCATTGTAAATATTTAAGTATAAATAAATTAATTTTAAAAGGGAGGGTCAAAATTGGCCGTCAACAGCTGCCCCTCTTTGACCAGAGATGATGAAAGAGTTTTCGGGGAAAGAAATTGAACCAAAGCCAATTTTGTCCTGACTTTAGGCATAAANGTATAGAATCGAGAACTCACCCCAACCAGTGTAATACTCAGAATCAGAAAGAAATCAGAAGCTAGTCGGAATCCTAGCTTAATTTACTACCCAAGACTAAAATCGATATTTGCTAAGTGATTTTGTGATAGCTTTGTTGTATCTTTTCTGTGTGTTAGGTGTGTTAGCTCTGTATTTTGAAGATGTTAGGTCTAGTAGGTAAGAACATTAAAAGCCCTTATTTATAGTGGATGTGAAGCATTAGAGTTCCATATTCAAATCGATAGTGGAGAGTGACGAAGGGAGGGTGATGCAAGCACAATCGAGTAAAAATCTTATAGAGATAGAGGGAAGTGAGTATCAATTTTACCTGAGTATGAGCGATATGAGAGACCGAATGTTGAAACATGAGAGGCCATCAGTCAGAACCCTAATACCCAGAGGTCATTGTATTTGACCTCTGGGTGTCGAATATCAATGACGAAGCCAGCTAGCGTCTCATGCTTGCTTCGATTAGTAAGGATGAAGGAAGAAGTCTGGCGAGTTGAAGCTTCACCTTTTGGTCTGACTTCTTCGATTAGGGCTTTTGAAATCAAATGGTGAAAATGGAAAGAGTGACGAGATCGGAAATACAAGACCAAAATAAATGACCATGCATGCCATGGATTTGAAAGGTCAATGGCGATTTGAGGTTTCATTTTTGGGGTTAGGGTTCAGATTTGGGGGATTTGAATATTTGATGATGAGAGAGGAAACATTCAGCGAGAATAATGAATAGAGAAAGCAAAGAGGAGGATTCCCTGGGTAAATTCATGACCTTGCACGAATTTGTGCATGGTCTGGTGATTGATTTGGGCTGTGAGGTTGAGAGAAAAGAATATTTGTATATCTATAAGATTAGTACGTTTCTTATAAAAACAGAAAGTGGAGTTGGGAACTTTCTATGAATCTACATGTTAGAAGAAGAAGAGGTTTTGGAAATTAAAAGAGTAAACAATAGATATTTTGACACATCACTCTAACATGTAGCCATATAAAGTTCAAATGTGTAGTAGATGTCACTTTCTCTAAATCAAAAAAGACGGCTGGAAATCAGTAATATGAAACCTTCCTTAAAAACCAAAAGAGCTATACATGTTAACTGAACTGTGTTCTTATAGCATTAAATATGACTTCTAGTACTGTAAAATATTGCACCAACAGTTTATGACAGTAACAGAAGAATAATCTACTGTTCATAAAGGAAAAATATGAACAGTAGCTATCGATCAGCTGGGCAAAATGACAGATGAATTAGGGTTGGGAGATGAGACCAGGCGGCCTCTGGGTTAAAGTGGGGGGAAAAGACCTGGGCCGTTGGATTATAGAATTTTGGCAGTGGAGATGAGATCTCTGGGTGGGTGTTTAAAAATCAAAAGAAAATCAAAGATTAAATGTGAGCCGTCGATCAGATGGACCAACGGTTCAGATGTATGTGTGTGTTTTTGTGAGTGATAAGGACAGGTGACGTGTCACGATCTCATTGGTTCAATACGAATAGCATGGATTGCCAAAGTGGAGAGGAGGTGTGTGTGTGTATTTGGACTGGGTCATTTTTGGATATGGGCTGATGTATTGGGCTAGAATGAATTTAGGAAATAACCACTTTGTATTTGATTGAGGAATTGCAATTGTAGCCTTTTAGTTTTTTTAACCCATTTAAAATAAATTTAATTAAACTTAATAAATTTCCAATAAAATGTAGTAAAATTATAATTATCAAATACACTACTAACTATTGTGATTATTTATTTATAAAATGCTTTGTTTTCTAAATTACAGCACTAATTTTGAATTATCAACATAGTAATCTAATTAAAATTTTGAGAAGTAATTCGTAAATTAATTATAAAACCTCTATGGTGTATTTTAAAAATAGTTTAATAGTAGTATATTTTTAATTACATAATACTACTGCTAGATTATTAGTTTCAAAGCTAATACTTAATTAATTTATAAAAATAGGTATTTATTGATAGAACAATTCTTTCAAAATATTCATTGTAAATATTTAAGTATAAATAAATTAATTTTAAAAGGGAGGGTCAAAATTGGCCGTCAACAGCTGCCCCTCTTTGACCAGAGATGATGAAAGAGTTTTCGGGGAAAGAAATTGAACCAAAGCCAATTTTGTCCTGACTTTAGGCATAAATTGCAGGGATGACATATGGATTTAAGGAAGATTATGAATTGCATGATTTAGGGAGAGTTAAGAAAGATTTCGGGAAGAGTTTTTGGGGAGTTGGGGCCGAATTTCGGCTTTAAATTGCTTATATACCTCGGGCTTAACGAGGATCATGCCTCATGTAGTTCTGGAATGAGGATTTTGAGGAGGCGATACTCGCAGGAACTGTCCCAGTATCGTATTATGACGATATGACGAGATGGAGGACTGGGCACTCACGATAGCTTGAATTTTGCGGCTTGACTTAAATGATTTAAAGATTTGGAGTTCCACTGGTCGTTTTGTGTCTGAACATGGATCCTTGACCCTCTAATCAGTTTGTTGTCCCTCATAGCGTTGTAGTTTGGTTTGCTGCTTAGAAAGAGTTTCACGTTGCGATATTTGTGTCAGGACCCAAAACCCTCTATAGGCCGCGATGGCGCCCAACGTCGTCGTTAGGCAAGCCAACGATGAACTAACAACTTAGTTATTTATTTTATTATTTTTGAAATCATGAATCTTGTTAGGTGGAGACGTAAATGCGTTAAAGTCGTAGATAAATGCAATTTAAATATTATACAAGTAAAAGTGTATCGAGGTTAAGCAACCGAAAAACAAATTCTAGAACATCCCAAAATCCGGTGTCACAAGTACATGGACATTTACTAAGGAGTACAATAACAATACAATATTTGTCCGGAATGTAAATAAGACAGGATAAAGTAAATAGTACGATGGAGACTCTGTGGGCTACGATACGTAGCCTGGAATGCAGCTCACCATAAAGTCTCCTTATCAGCTGCGCCAAGATGACTACTAATTGAACCTATTAGATCCTGCACATTTAGTGCAGAAGTGTAGTATGAGTACGTAAATTAATGCGTACCCAGTAAGCATCTAGCCTAACCCTGGAGAAGTAGTGACGAGGGGACGACATCGGCACTTACTAGAGGTCCACTAAAGTATTATGATAAAGCATAATGAGATATGAAGCACAACATCAATAATGGGGTAAAACTGTAAGTTACATAATCTTCCAAAATTTCTTTTAAAGATATAAATTTCTCAGTCTCTTGTTCTATCTCAATAGCTTTGATATATTAAGTGCCAGAAACCAACGGATAAGGAATACCATAATAAATGTCAGGCATCAATGAAAGGAAAATCTCGTGAATATTCAGACTGCTAGTGATATAACCATCATGGACTGCTTTCCATCATCGACCCATGGCCCCTTGGACGCGCCCCGTGGCATCCCGGCAAGCCTCCCAATGCTTAGCGCTACGGTCGGCCCCGTGGTCTCGGCAGCGCCAAGTGACAAGCGCGCATGCGCCTCTGTTGCCCCACCAATAATCAGTGCCAGCGCCCAGCGGCTGGCGAATGCCATCAGTGTCGCGCTCACCGACAATACCGCGCGTACAAACTATCATGTTGCCAATAGCGTTGCACGCACAGACAGTGCCCCGTGCGCAGATCCATTGCCAAGCACCAGCGCCCAGCCGCTGGCATATCCAAATAGTGCCGCGCACGCCAACAACAATGCGCACACAGACCCTGATGCTCAAGACAAAGTTGTTGCCATCGGACTTGCTTCCACCTTGTAGAAGACTAAGTCCTTTTTATTGTAATTATAGAGTAGTTTTACTTCATTCATTTTCAGTGTGCTTCTACAGCTTTCTTAGGTCAACTCATGTAACTTTGGTTTATTTTTTTTAAGCATTATTAAGGGGGACCAAAGCATTCAAACATTCAAGCATTCAAACAATTCTCTGTACTGGTGTCTCTCCCCCCCGACACCGCATTTCATCTTGTAATAGCTTTCATCATCATCAATACAATCATCATCATTNTCCCGACACCGCATAGCATCTTGTAATAGCTTTCATCATCATCAATACAATCATAAGCTTTCATCATCAATTGCTCATTTTCCGCTGCTCAATTGCTCACGACATTAGTTTTCCCGTACGACACTGACAATCTAGTCTAGCGTACGGAGGGGACCTCAGTTGGCGCATAGCAACCACACTGACATCGGTTGCTTAGCCTTACGTCGCCCTTCCAAGGAACTTCAGGAAGGCGCCGTGTAACAGTTGATATCAGAGCCTAGGCTCGACATCAGATGAGGGAACACACCTTTCCATCATCACTATTTCTTACCATGGTGAACTATGGGGATCGCATCGCGACCCTTCAAGAGACGGTTGACGAATTACGGACCATATTGGATATATTGCCTGATCTAAAAACCAGCCTAGTGCAAAGGTTGGACAACCAGGACCGCGGCAGGCCGAAATTGACATAGCAAACATCAGTCGCGACTCTGAGGAAGACCGGCAAACGGCTGTCGTCGAGGCAACCAAAATTCATGGAAAATTCGAGGACCTCCAACAGGAGCGTGTCGAGGATTTAGCCCATCAGGAACTAGAGGTAGACAGACAGACCATCATGCAGCAAACCATAGATAACTTGACAGGCCAGCTCAATGTTGTCAATGCTGCACTTCAAAGCCCGCTCAAAGGAGGCGAAAACCAAATTAGGGGTGCCATGAACATTACCCCCATGCCACAAAAGTTGAAAGTTCTGAAGCCCAAGACATACAACGGAGCCCGAGATGCTAAAGAAGTGGAAAACTTTATCTTTGATATCGAACAATACTTCGATGCCGTAGGACAATTGGAAGAATCCAAAAAGGTAGCAACTGCTGCCATGTATCTTCAAGGCGATGCAAAACTCTGGTGGCGAGTCAAATATGAAGCCATCAAGGCCGGTGAAGATATTCTCAACACATGGGTAGAACTGAAGGCTGCCATATGCCTGTAGTTCTTCCCCGAAAACATGGAATACAACGCACGGAGAAAGTTGCGTGAACTCCGCCACACCAGGTCGGTGCGGGACTACG
>AWOL01S0018658.1:2988-18799 GCA_000715115.1 Nicotiana otophora
TCAAATCTCCACACATACGCCCTGCTGGCTGAAACGTAACTCTCCACTCACATATAAGGAACACACCTACGTAGATTACTCTCCAGGAGATAACCCACCTCCCGAGCCTCAAATTGGCATCTTGTTATATCTTTTCGCAGTCACAATTACTATGCAATCACTTAGTCAATCTGAGTCCAAACTCATCACCCAGACATGAGAATTTAATTTACCTCAAAATTTAACAATATGAAAGATCCTTCAAAATATTCATACTCGAGACTGTACGTTACATTAAAACAGAAATCAAGAACCCAATGGCCATTTCTTTAAATTTATAGGAAACATTTCTCGTCACATTCAGATCATCTTAACACATCCCGCCGTCAAATCATACCCATCATATCGCCATTCCACCGCCCATCGAGCCATAGATTTTACTGTAGGGTTATTACCGGACATATGATTCCAATTGTACAAGTTATAACAAAATCTACCGAGCTTAAACTGCGGTCCAACCATTGCCTCAAGTCCTCCAGACTGGCCCATCACCAAAACATAGAATTCACATCTCGCATACCATCCCTGAAATCACAAGTCGGCGATACACAACTGATACCGAGCACTCATGTGCGCATACAAATACGTGGAAGAAATTAAAAGAGTTATGTCCCAAGCTGAATCAATCCCGCACGATAAGGAAAGAAAGATGGGAAGTATATATCCTAAATGCCCTGTAGCCTCTCGAAGATAAGTATGGACGTCATCATACCGATCCGCAAGACGCTACTAGACACTTGCTCATGACTTGTAGAACCTATCAACCTAGAGCTCTGATACCACCTTGTCACGACCCAAAATCCAACTAGTCGTGACGGCACCTAACCCAACCCGCTAGGTAAGAAAAACTTTCAATTATCCAATTCCAATAACAATTATTAAAGCAATTTATGTGAATAAAGATCTTAATCTGAAACATCCCCAAAGAACTGGTAGTACAAATCACGAGCTTCTAAGAATAGAGTATACAAAGTGGAAATGAAATAATTTCATAGTCTGTTTGAATAATACATAAATAGAGCTTTTATAAATCTAAGTCTACCATGAACAAGAGGAAGCTACAACAGGAACGCTGGTACATCTTCAAATCCTGCAACTATCGATCACATCAACAACAACAGCCAATATCTGCACTCAATGTGCAGAAGTATAGTATCAGTACAACCGACCCCATGTACTGAGTAAGTAACAAACCCAACCCGCTAGGTTGAAAGTAGTGACGAGATGCTACCAAGGTCAGAGTCCAACTTTCATATTTAACAATAGTTCATAACAATATTAAACAAGTAATGCCAGAAGTAACCCAAGAATAAATGCTCAGCTAAATCATGACTTCTAAAAATAGTTATGCCTTTCAAGTACATCAATGAAAACCCGAATCGTTTACCGAAGTTACCAAAAATATGAATAAGTTTGAAAACAATAAATTTTCCAAAAATCCTTTCAATAATAAATAAAATATCTCATTTTCATTCCCAGATAACCAGTGTAAAACAAATGCATCACTATGCCCATCTGTCAACATGTGTGAGAAATCATGAATAATGTGATACCGTACAGCATGAGGAAAAACACATCTCTATGCATATATGTAATGTGTGAATGTCAATGCAATGTATATCAGAGATTTATCTCATGTACTTACACTCTCAGAGTAGTCAATCTCATTGTCTCGCATTCTCTATCACTGTGCTTAACACACTCAATCACTCAGCGCTATACAATACCTGATGAGGCGTGCAGTCCGATCCCTGTTTATAGTCGAGTGCGCTCACTGGGGGTGTACAGAATGATGAGGGGCTCCTGCATCCCAAGCGCTATAAGCTCGGACAACTCACATGTTGCACGAACAACTCACGTGCCATAATATAAATATCTGGATCCGCACGGCTAACCCACGTGTTGCACGGCCAACTCACGTGCAATAATAATATAAGGATACACACGGCCAACTCATGTGTTGCACGACCAACTCACGTGCAATAATAATATCTGGATCCGCACGGCCAACTCACGTGCTATAATAATATCTGGATCCGCACGGCCAACTCACATGTAATAGTATAATATATAGATTCGCACGGCTAACTCACGTGCAATAATATAATATATATATATATAAAGCCAACATGGCCTGCTGCAGCATGCAGCCCGGTCCGAAAAATATCCTCACAATCAGGCCCTCGGCCTCCCTCAGTCATCAATCTCTCCAGTCTCTCTTTCATGGGCTCACAATGTCATGAGAATAGCCCCAAAATAATGATGATATAATGTATCAATAAATAACAACAAAGACTGGGATATGATATGCAATGAAATGAATATGACTGAGTATAAATTTTCATTTTAAAACAAATAATTCACAGCAATATGACCTCTATGGGTCCCAATAATACTGGCACATAGCCTCAACATGATTTTTAATATGCTTTTCAGCTCAATTTCTTTAACACATAAAACCGCATGGAAAATGCCAAGATTATTTAACTACAAAATTTCACAGAAACAATTATGTCACAATTTCTATAGTGCACGCTCACACGCCTGTCACCTAGCATGTGCCTCACCTCCCAACAATTCACATAATACATATATTCAGGGTTCATACCCTCAGGTCCAAGATTAGAAGAGTTACTTACCTCGAACAAGCCAAATCCAATGTCGAACAAGCTAAGTAATGCTCCAGAAATTCCATTCTGCGCGTATCAACTTCCAAACAGCTCGAATCTAGTCACAATTAATTTGATTCAGCTCACAAAAATTATAATAATTAATTCCATATCAAAATATTAATATTTTCCAAAAATCCGAAATTACGCCCCAAAAATTACCCGTGTGGCCCATGTCTCGAAATCCGATAAAACTCACAAAAGCCGAACCCCCATTCAACCACGAGTCCAACCATACCAAAATTACTCAAATCCGACCACAACTCGTCCTTCAAATCCTCAATTAAAGTCTATGAATGTTTTCTACTATTTTCAACCCAAAACACTAATTTGTTGATACACACAATAATAGATTCATGTAATTTAACCAAAACCGAGTTAGAATCACTTACCCCAATCCATATGGTGAAAATCGCCTCAAACATCTCTTTAATCCGAGCTCCATAGCTCTAAATGTGTTAAAATGGCCGAAACCTCAAAATATATCTTCTGTCCAGGCATTTACTCTTCGCGATCGCGGAAAATGCTTCGTGATCGTGAAGTATAAAAATTTTCAGCCCCAAAATTTCTCTTCGCGATCGCGAAGAACAAACTCCCCAACTCTTCCAAACAGCCTTTAGTATAATGGTCATAACATTTCGTACAAATCTCCAAATTGCCAATGGTTTAACTTTCTGAAGAATAGACACCAAGAGCTATAACTTTCATTTGTTTCTCATGTCCCAATTCCTTATAGATTGGTAGATATAAGCTTCCAACGTCAGCCCTATGCAACAAAGATTTCCAAATTCTTCCCAGACAGCCTATAGTATATCCACCATAACTTTTGGTACACAACTCTAAAAGACAAATAATTTACATTTGTGAAAACTAGACATCAAGGGCTACAACTTTCAGTTTTGTATCATCTCCAAATTCCTTATAGATTGCGAGATATAATCTTCCAAAGTCGGGTCAGTGCAGCAGAGATTGTGTTCTACGCGATCGCGAAAGATCTTCCGCGATCGCGATTCACAAGGTTCCAAACTGTTGTTTGCTCTTCGCGAACGCGACCCAATGTTCGCGATCGTGATGCACACCTCTGTAGGAAGAAACCAACAACTAAAAATGGCCTAAAAATGGTCCGAAACCACCCCGAAACTCACCCGAACCCCCTCGGGACCTCAACCAATTATACCAACAAGTCCTAAAACATCATGCGAACTTAGTCGAAGCCTCGAATCACTTCAAACAACACTAAAACTATGAATCGCACTTTAATTCAAGCCTAATGAACTTTGAACTTTTAAATTCTATATCTTGTGCCAAAATACATCAAATCAATCCAGAATGACTTCAAATTTTGCACACAAGTCATAAATGGCATAACGAAGCTATTCCAATTTCTAGAATTGGATTCCGACCTCGATATCAAAAAGTCAACTCCCGGGTCAAACTTTCCAAAAATTCAACTTTAGGCATTTCAAGCCTAATTTCACTACGGACCTCCAAATAATTTTTTGGACACGCTTCTAAGTCCAAAATCACCATACAGAGCTATTGGAATCATCAGAATTAAATTCCGAGGTTGTTTACACATAGTTCGACATTCGATCACTATTTTAGCTTAAGCTTTAAACCTTGAAACTAAATGTTCCAATTCATTCCAAAACCTCACCGGACCTGAACCAACTGCCCCGGCAAGTCACACAATAACTGTAAAGCCCAATTTGAGCATTAAATGGGGAAACAGAGTTGTAATAATCCAAACGACCGGTCGGGTCATTACACGTTGTTGAAAATTTGTTATTGAATTATAAAGGCCGAGAATCATATTGAGGCAAAGTGCCAAATTGTGAAATATTATTCGGTTGAGTTGTTCATTCTCGAACATTATGTTAAGATGTTGTGCACATTATGATCGAGTCGTGGCTCCGTATTGTGGAAAAATAATATGTTGTAATATTTGAGCACTTGATGTGCAATTTGTGATATGTTGTAATATTTGAGCACTTGATGAGCAATTTGTGAATATGTTGTAATATTTGGGCACTTGAGGTGCAAGTTGTATTATGCCGTGATATTTGGGCACTTGAGGTGCGATTTGTGAAATATTGTGATATTAATACGCATGCGGTGAGATAAGGACGGCTTGAAATGCGTGGCTAGTAGGGGAACTACTAGAAGTCATGCGGTGATATAAGGTTAGGGTGTTGAAACGCATGCGGTGAGATAAGGGTAGCTTGAAATGAGTGGGTAATAGGGGAACTACTAGAAGTCATGCGGTGTGATAAGGGTGGATAAAACGTGGGATGCTATTTCGGGAAAAAAATAATAATTTCTTTAAAATTAAATGTGAAGGCTCCCGCGGTGATATAAGAAAATAAAAGATTGTGAATTTATTTATGATTTGGGACTACGAGGCGGTACCTCGGGAGTGCCCTTTTGTTGATATTTCTCTATGGCTGTACTTGCCTTTGGTTATTTTGTCTTTTCGTAATTTGTAAGTTCGTGTGTTCTCTGTGATGTATTATTTCACTTAATATTAAGTGTTTTGTATTTTTTGATGTATTGTGTTGACCTTGACTTTGAGGATTTGTATTTTTGGGTTGTAATTGTTTTGATGATTGAGTTGTTTTAAATGAAAGAAAATTTTTAGTATGTTTTAATTTAATATATTTTATATCCAAATTAGTAGTTTATTCGATGCTTTATTTTAATGGAAATTTCATTTTCTTCACTCAAACGATTTCTGAAATAAACTTATCTTTTTGTTCATTTCTTACTTGATTTTAATATTTTACCTTACTTAATTGAAAATAATTGATCCTGCGGATCTTATATACAATGAAGATTTTATTAGTGACTCGTGAGTTGTCCATGTGATGGTGATAGAAATATGGGTACGAGGTGCCGTGGAAAATATGAAAGTGGGATGAGACCCGTAATTTTTATGATTGTGAAATGAGGTGCCACATGTTGACTTTTACTTGAAAATATATTTATTGGAAAGTATTATATCCTGAGAATTTTTATTTGAAAATCATATAGACGAAAGAATTTATATTTGAAGGACTTGATTAATTGGTTGTTTTTATGTTTCCTTATTCATCTGAGAAATAATTATGATGTTCTTGTTGCCTTGTTGTTATATCACAGGTTGAGTTTGTTGTTATCATTGCTAGTTGTTTTCCAGTACTATTGTATACTGCTATATTGCACAGGTTATTTGACTAGTGAGTGTCTTGACTGTACCTCGTCTCTACTCCACTGAGGTTAGTCTTGATACTTACTGGGTACCGACCGTGGTGTACTCATACTACACTTATGCACATTTTTGTGCAGAGCTAGGTATTGGATATATCAGATTCAGACAGAGTTAGAGTGGGATCGCAAGGATTCAAGGTAGCGCTGCCTGGTCATCGTAGTTCCTTGAAACCTTTCCATTTTATTGTACTGTTATTTATTATCCAAATAGTATTGGGTATTCGATCCTTGAGATAATTTCATGTATTCAGTTAGAGTTCGTGACTTAGTACTACCATTCTTGGGAGGTTGTATATTCATATTTGTTCCGATGTTAGTTTTAATTACTTATTTAATTAGAAAAAATGGCTTCAAAATGTAATTGAAATCGGCTTACCTAGTCTTAGCGACTAGGTGCCATCATGACGCCTGTGGTGGGATTTTGGGTCGTGACAGTATATTGATGTGATCGATTTACTACCGACTTAGTATTGAACCTATGGGGTCGCACACTAACGAGTGTTCTGATCTTTGCTAAAGGATTAATTACTTTATTATTTGATAATTAAATTAAAGAGTTTAATTAGTCAAATAAATTTAGGTATTAGTTCAAATTAAATATTATTATATTTTTTGCTAGCACAGTGAATATAATTAATATTGTGGACAAGTTGAAGTTTTCTATTTTAAATAAGAAAATTAAATTACATCTCTTAGTTGATATATATATATATATGTACTTAGTAATTATAATTAATTGTCACGACCCAATTTCCCCTTCGTATGACGTCGTAACGGCACCTAGTCTCTATGATTAGGTAAGCCTAATATTTTGCGGAATAATGAAATGAAAACATGAATTAAATAACTAACAGTTCAAAATAAATAGTAATCCCAAAACCCGGAACATCGCAAGTCACAAGCTACAGAAGAAAAACAAGTATCTCTATACACCAGAGTCTAATAATAGAAGTAAGGAAAGTAAATGACATATGAGGGAATAGAGGGGAACTCCGAGGTCTGCGAACGCGGCAGATATACCTTGAAGTCTCTGTACAGCAACAAACACTCTCAACTAGTAGCGGGGTTGATAAGAAGTACCTTGATCTGCACACAACATATGTGCAGAAGAGTAGCATGAGTACACCACAATCAGTACCCAGTTAGTGCCAAGCCTAACCTCGATAGAGTAGTGACGAGGTCAAGTTCGAGCCCTACTGGAATATTATAATAAAGCAAGGGAAAGATGAGATATCGCAGTAAAATAAAGATTGAAATTTAACAAGAAAGAATTCATAGAAGGTAACAGCTCAATACACAGAAATACAACAGGGGATCTCCTGAGATACCGTCTCGTAGTCCCAAACGTAAATGTGCAGGGGGATCTACCGGAATACCGTTTCGTAGTCCCAAATGTAAATATGCAAGACAGGGGGATCTCCCGGAATACCGTTCCGTAGTCCCAAAGTAAATATGCAGTATAGGGGATCTCCTGAAATACCGTTCCGTAGTCCCAAAGTAAATATGCAGTACAGGAGGATCTACTGGAATACCGTTCTGTAGTCCCAAGGTAAATATGCAAGATAGGGGGATCTCTCGGCATACCGTTCCGTATTTCCAAAGTAAATATGCAGCTCAAACAATAGAAATACAACTACATCACGAAATCTTACCATTTAGACTAAGTACCAGTCAAGGAAGAAGCAGGAAATTCACTAAGCATGCTGCATAAAGTTTACCTAAGCAATTAAGACACGAAGACATGCTGTATTGGACGAAACAGGATAGCTACACATATTGAAACAACTAAATTAATAATGAAAATAGATTAATACTCATTAAAATGGTATAACTCAAAATAAAAAGGAAAACAGGTTGGTGCTCAGTAAGAAAATCAGGTTTTTCCACAACTAGCCCGTGTACGTACACGGCGCTCACATATCACAATAGTTCCGAATCTTAAGGAGATTTCCCCCACACAAAGTTAGGCAAGCCACTAACCTCCAACCAAGCTCAATCAATTGGTAACAATGCCTTTTCCACAAATATTCGACTCTGAATGGCCCAAATCTAGCCAAAAAACAATTGCACATCATAAATACAACTATAGTAGGCTCATCAAATTAATGAAATCAATACTTTAACAAATATTCCGAAATTCGCCCTAAAACGTCGACCGGGCCCACGTCGCGGAATCGGGTAAAAGTCATAAAATAAGAACACCCACTCACTCATGAGTCTAACCATACCAAATTTGCTCAAATCTGATACCAAAATCTCGATCAAAATCACAAAATTCGGCCTAAGAACTTTTCTCAATTTTCCCCCTATTTCCACACCAAATCCGAAATTAAATGATGAAATCAAGCATAGATTAGTGGGATTTAATCATAAAGTAGTTAAGAATCATTACCCAATAACTTCCTCCGAAAATCTCTCCAAACGTTTGCCTTCTACCGAGCACTCAATCAAATTATTTGATATGAACTTAAACCCTCGTTTTTAACTTTAAATTCTGCCCAGTGGTTCCTTAATTGCGATCGCGGAAAAGGCCTCACGATCGCAAAGAACAACTTCGCTCCCTCAGAAATTTACTCTACGCGAACGCGTAACACCTCACGCGAACGTGATGTACTAGCTGCTCACACCTACGCGATTGCAATTGTCCTCACGCGACCGTGAAGAGTAACACTCAAACTCCACTATTGCCTCACTTCTTCTTCGCGAACGCGGCCTAGCCCACGCTTTCGCGGTGCACTACCTGATAAACTTACGCGATCACGTCTTCATCTTCGCGAATGAGAAGAGCAATTTTAGCTGACCTCTCAGATGACCTAGCGATCGCGAGATCTCCCTCGCAAACGCGATGAAGAGAAATGTCTCCAATAACACCACAAAATTTGCCAACTCCCTAAGTCCAAAAATGACCCGTTGAGCATCCGAAACACGCCCGAGGCCCCCGAGACCTCAACCAAACATACCAACCAATCCTAAAATACCATACGAACTTAGTCGAGCCTTCAAATGACGTCGAACAACATCAAAACACGGATTATGCACGGATTCAAGCCTAACAAACTTTGAAATTTCTAAATTCTACAAACGACGTCGAAACATATCAAATCTCATCCGAATGACCTCAAATTTTGCACACAAATCATATTCAACACTACGTACCTACTCCAACTTTCGGAATCGGAATCCGACCCCGATATCAAAATTTCCACTACCGGTCCAAATCTCCAAAAATTCGACTTTTGCCATTTCAAGCCTAAATAAGCTACGGACCTCCAAAACGCAATCCGAACATGCTCCTAAGTCCAAAATCACCTAACGGAGCTAACAGAACCGACAAAATTCCATTTCAGAACTTCACAGAAGCAATATTCTTTGATCTTAGCTTTCTGACCTGCCTGTCTAAAATAGCCACTGGCTCTTCAACATAAGATAGATCATTGTCCAATTGGACTGAGTTGAAATCCAATACGTGAGCCGGATCACCATGATACTTTCGGAGCATCGAAACATGAAATACCGGATGAACTTCTGCTAGGCTGGGAGGTAAGGCAAGCTCATAAGCAACCTCCCCAACACGCCGTAACACCTCAAATGGACCAATGAACCTTGGGCTCAGCTTGCCCTTCTTTTTGAATCTCATAATGCCCTTCATAGGCGAAACCCGGAGCAAGTCCCGCTCTCCAACCATGAATGCAACATCGCGAACCTTTCGGTTCGCGTAACTCTTCTATCTGGACTGGGATGTGTGAAGTCTATCTTGAATCACCTTAACCTTTTCCAAGGCATCCTGAACCAAGTCCGTACCCAATAATCTGGCCTCACCCGGCTCGAACCAACCCACTGAGAACCTACACTGCCTACCATATAGAGCCTCATACGGTTCCATCTGAATGCTGGACTGATAACTGTTGTTGTAAGCAAACTCCACAAGTGGCAAGAACTGGTCCCAAGCACCCCTAGAATCTATCACACAAGCGCGCAGCATATCCTCTAGTATCTGAATAGTGCGCTCGGACTGTCCATCCGTCTGAGGGTGAAATGTTGTGCTCAACTCAACCCAAGTACCAACTCATGTTGTACAACTCTCCAGAACCGTGATGTACACTGCCTACCCCGGTCAGAGATAATAGATACCGGTAAACCATGAAGCCTGACAATCTCATAGATGTAGATTCGAGCTCGCTGCTCAGAAGAATAGGTAGTCGTCATAGGAATGAAGTGAGCTGACTTAGTCAGCCTGTCCACAATCACCCAAACTGCATCAAACTTCCGCTGAGTCCGTCGGAGTCCAACAACGAAGTCCATAGTGATCCTCTCCCATTTCCACTCCGAAATCTCTATCTTCTTAAGCAACCCACCCGGTCGCTGATGCTTATACTTTACCTGCTTGAAATTTAGACATCTAGCCACATACTATACTATGTCCTTTTTCATCCTCCTCCGCCAATAATGTTGCCTCAGGTTCTGATACATCTTCGCGGCACCCGGATGAATGCAGTACCACGAGCTGTGAGCCTCCTGAAGAATCAACTCACGCAAACCATCCACATTGGGCACACATAGCCTGCCCTACATCCTCAATGCACCATCACCTCCAATAGTGACCTCCTTAGCATTACCGTGACGAACCGCGTCCTTAAGGACAAGCAGATGGGGGTCATCATATTAACGCTCCCTGATACGATCATAAAGGGAAGACCAAGAGCCCACACAAGCCAATACTCTACTCGGCTCAGAAATATCCAATCTCACAAACTGGCTGGCTAAGGCCTGAACATCCAACGCCATTGTCCTCTCTGCTGCTGGTAGATATGCTAAGCTCCCCAAACTCTCTTCCCGACGACTCAAAGCATCGGCCACCACATTGACTTTCCCAGGCTGGTGTAAAATGGTGATATCATAATCCTTAAGCAGCTCCAACCACCTCCTCTAACGCAAATTAAGATCCTTCTGCTTGAACAGATGCTGCAAACTTCGGTAATCGGTGTAAATCTCATAAGGAACACCGTACAAATAATGCTGCCAAATCTTCAAGGCATGAACAATAGCTGCTAACCCAAAGTCATGGACATGATAGTTCTTTTCATGCACCTTCAGCTGTATGGACGCGTAGGCAATCACCCTACCGTCCTGCATCAACACCGTGCCGAGATCAATCCGTGATGCATTACAATATACAGTATAAGACCCCTAACCTATGGGCAATGCCAATACCGGGGTTGTAGTCAAAACTGTCTTGAGCTTCTGACAGCTCTCCTCACATTCCTCTGTCCACCTGAACGGAGCACCCTTCTGGGTCAGCCTGGTCATAGGTTCTGCAATAGATGAGAATCTCATAACGAACCGACAGTAATACCCCGCCAAACCAAGAAAACTCCGGATCTCCATAGCTGAGGACGGTCTGGGCCAACTCTGCACTGCTTCAATATTCTTCGGATCCACATGGATCCCATCACTCGATACTATATGACCCAATAATGCCACAGAATCTAGCTAAAACTCACACTTTGAAAATTGTGCATATAACTTCTTTTCTCTCAAGGTCTGAAGCGCAGTCCTCATGTGCTGCTCATGATCTTCCCGGGTCCGGGAGTACACCAGAATGTTGTCAATAAACACAATGATGAATAAGTTAAGATAAGGCTGGAACACACTGTGCATCAAGTGCATAAAAGTTGATATGGCATTTGTCAGCCCAAAAGATATAACAAGAAACTCACAGTGACCATATCTGGTCCTGAAAGCAGTCTTCGAGATATCCTGAATGTAAGTCAATCTTGGAAAACACTATGTCACCCTATAACCGATCAAATAAGTCATCAATACGAGGCAATGGATACCTATTCTTCACTGTGACTTTCTTCAACTGGCGAAATCAATACATATCCGCATAGAACCATCCTTTTTCTTCACAAATAAGACGGAAGCACCCCAAGGTGACACACTGGGCCGAATGAAGCCCTTATCAAGCAACTCCTACAACTGCTCCTTCAATTCCTTCAATTCAGGAGGAGCCAATACGATATGGAGGAATAGAGATGGACTGAGTGACCAACAATAAATCAATTCCAAAATCAATATCTCTGTCGGGCGGTATGCCTGGAAGATCAGCTGGAAACACATCTGGAAAGTCCCCCACTACTGGAACTGACTCAACTACAGGGGTATCAATACTGACAACTCTCACATAAGCTAGATACGCGTCACACCCTTTCTCAACCATTCGTTGAGCTTTAAGAAATGAAATAACTCTGCTGGGAGTATACTCTAAGGTACCTTTCCACTCTAATCGCGGTAAACCTAGCATAGCCAGCGTAGCGATTTTGGCATGACAATCAAGAATAGCATAATGGGGCGACAACCAGTCCATGCCCAAACTAATATCAAAGCCCACCATGCTGAGCAATAATAAATCAGCTCTGGTCTCAAATCCACTAAGAGCAATCACACACGCCCGATACACGCTGTCCACAACACGAGAATCTCTCACATGAGTAAACACATAAACAAGGAACTCAAAGAATCCCGAGATACGCCCAAATACGGGGCAAAATAAGAGGACACATAAGAATATGTAGAGCCTAGGTCAAATAATACTGACACATCTCTATGACAGACTAGGACAATACCTGTAATGACAGAATCAGAAGCGACTGCCTCTGTACGAGCAGGAAGGGCATAATATCTGGCCTGGCCTTCCCTCTAGGGCGACCTCTACCTCCCCAAACCTAAACCTCGGGTTGGCTGAGTAGGTGGGGTGGAAACTGGTGCTGTAATCATAGTCTGAGGACCCAGTGGAGCACACTGTGGCTGAGAAGTCTGTGGAGGTGCACCCCTCCTAAATCCAGGGCAATCCCTCACCATATGGTGAGTGTCGCCACACTTAAAACAAGACTTGGGAGGGCGTGGCTGTTGTGATTGGCTCGGGCCAAGTCTGCTAGATTGGCCGCTAGCAACACCCCATGCAGGAGGCACACTAGATACTGGTGGTGCATAATAAGGCTCCTGGGGCCTAGAAGGGGCTGGAACACCACTGGCGGCTGGAAGAGATGAATGAACGAGGTGGCTCACATAACCCCTACCATGGCGAGCTGCTGGGACACGAGCTCCCGAATAATAACCAGTCTTTCGAGACCTCTTGGCCTCCCTCTCCTCTCTATCCCGGGCAAGCATGCCCTCCTATCTCCTGGCAATACTCACCATCTACTGATAAGAAATATCCATCTCCAACTCCCTGGCCATAGTAATCTGGATGCTGGGGTGGAGTCC
Organism: Nicotiana otophora; assembly: GCA_000715115.1. Lineage (NCBI taxonomy): Eukaryota > Viridiplantae > Streptophyta > Magnoliopsida > Solanales > Solanaceae > Nicotiana > Nicotiana otophora. Next base: position 16,209 of record AWOL01S0018658.1, read on the forward strand.
CTCAATAAACCGTCGAACCCTCTCTCGGACTATGGCAACTAAGGCCAGTGCATGTCGGGCCAAATCACTGAAACTGACTGCATACTCTGACACAGTCATAGCACCCTGGCACAGCTGCTCAAACTCCGTGCGCCATAAGTCCCTAAGGCTTTGAGGGACATACTCTCTCAAAAACATGTCCGAGAATTGAGTCCATATAAGTGAAGCTACCTCAGCTGGACTACTCAACTCATAAGCACGCCACCACTGATAGGGTGCTCCTCTAAGCTGGAATGTAGTTAAAGAAACCTCGCTCGTCTCTGCTACACCCATAGTATGGAGAATACGATGACACTCCTCCAGAAAACCCTGAGCATCATCTGTAGCCAATCCACTGAAGGTAGGTGGGTGGTACTTCGTGTACCTCTCAAGTCTGAGCTGCTCCACCTCAGAAGCTGCTGCCCTAACCTAGGGCTGAGCTGGAGCTACCGGCTGCATTGGTACAATCTATGGAACCTGGTTGACCTGAACCCGCTTCTCTGGAGTACCGACAGGAGTTTGTGCTCTTCCCCTAGCCTGAGATGTGGAAGGAGCAAGTAGAGTCAAACCAGCCTGAGCTAAGGAAAACTAGTATCTCTATACACCAGAGTCTAATAACAGAAGTAAGGAAGGTAAATGCCATAGGAGGGAATAGAGGGGGACTACGAGGTCTGCGGATATGGCAGATATACATTTGTCATGACCCAAAATCCATTAAGGTCGTGATGGCGCCGGACACTACTGTCAGGCAAGCCAACAATGAAGACTTCACTTAATTACCCATTTTAGTATTTTTGAAATTAGAATTTTTTTCAATGAAATAATAATAATAAAACTCATAGTATAAATGATAAATATTTTTAGCAACTAAATTTTTAAACAATTCACAACCATTCCCAAAACCCGGTGTCACAAGTGTATGAGCATTTACTAGGAAATTAAAAATAAAATACAGTATCTGTCCAGAATACAAATTAGATCGGAAAATATAATAACTCTGAAGGAGACTCTATTAGCTGCGGATCGTAATATAGAATGCAGCTTACCTATGTCCCCTCAATTATTAACCACACCTTTACGCCCACAAGGCCGTTATACATTTATGTACCTGCACAATAAAATGTGCAGCAAGTGCAGAATGAGTACGAAAACAATGTGTACCAAGTAAGTATCAAGCCTAATCTCGAAGTAGTAAAGACGAGATAGACGACTTTGACACTCACTATGGGTCAATAATAATAATTGGAATAAATTATAATTTTTCAAATGAGCCTGATTTACAGAGTTAACAATAATTTTATTCAATTAGCAGAAAATAATAAAAATTCTTCAAATGCAACAATTTTCCAATTTATTAATTAAATCATGAAATTTCAATAAAACTTCCAATTTATCAAATAGCTTTACAAGCTGCAATTCAATTTCAATAAATTGTTAATTTTTCAATTAAATCTCATTTACAGAAATAACAATTAAATTCCTTAACAAGCAAGAATAATAATTCATTAAATTTCAAGGATTTTCCAATTTATCAATTAGTTTCGCAAGCAGAAGTAAATTATTAAAGTATCGTGTAATTATTATTATTAAGCACGATTTCTGCCGAGGACGTACGACCCGATCCAGAGTGTCGTGTACACTGCCGAGGGACGTGCGGCGCGATCCATAGATGCATCTATCCTGCCGAGGCATTCGGTCTGCTCCACAAGAAATGAGGACATTTTCTTATGTACCTCCGAAAGGAGAATATATTTATTATGAGATAAATTCGGGAGGAGAAAAATTTCTTTTAACAATTAATTGATTTAAACAGAAAATCAAACATATGCGATTCCCATCCTTTAATATCTTTATCTAATAATTCACAATATATTCATATATATCAATTAATATTAATTAATCAAGGAATACAATTTACACAAGTAATTCATGCTTAGAGTCCTAAACTACCCGAACTTTAGCATTTATAGTAGCTACGCACGGACTCTTGTCACCTTGTACGTACGTAGCCCCCACAATTTACAACAATTATTCAATTCTATCCCTATGGGGTAATTTTCCCCTCACAAGATTAGACAAAAGACTTACCTCGTCTTGCTCCAATTTAATCTACTAGAAGGCCTTTTCCACGATTATCCAACTCTGTCTGGCTCGAATCTAGCCAAAATAATTCGATACAATCACTAAAAATTATAAAAATCAATTCTATAAGAAAATACTAAATTTTTAATAAAATTCCCGAAATTAATTAAACATTCGTCTGTGGGGCCCAGTCTCAGAATCCGGCGACAGTTATGAAATCCGACAACCCATTAAATTACGAGTCCAACCATACCAGTTTCACTCAAATCTGACTCTGAATCGATACCGAAATCTTAAAAATTCGTTTCAATGAGATTTCTAAACATTTCCCAAATTTCAATCTCAAAACACTAATTAAAGAAAATCTATCAAAAGTTGCCTCTGCTCAAGCTCCAATTTGTTAAAAATGGTGAATGAGACGAATGCCCTCTTTTATAATTCTGCCCAGGCAGCCCTCGATCCATGGCCTCGATCCTCGGCCTCGATCGTGG